>JAHLWY010000246.1:0-170642 GCA_020002185.1 Paraescarpia echinospica
AATAATAAGATAACTTCTATAAAGTATATATAAGGTATACATATATATATATATATATATATATATATAAGGTGGGCATTTCTGTCAAAATCAAAACACTGAGAAGACAAGACCTAGACAGCTGTTTTTGGTTCGGGTGTAGAATAGGGCTGTGCAACCTAACACCAGGTTCACTGTGATGAATAGGGCTGTGCAACCTAACACCTGGTTCACTGTGATGAATAGGGATGTGCAACCTAACACTCGGTTCACTGGGATGAATTGGGCTGTGCAACCTAACACTCGGTTCACTGTGGTGAATAGGGCTGTGCAACCTAACACCTGGTTCACTGTGGTGAATAGGACTGTGCAACCTAACACCTGGTTCACTGTGGTGAATATGGCTGTGCAACCTAAAACCTTGTTCACTGTGGTGAAGGGCTGTGAAACCTAACACTCGGTTCACGGTGGTGAATAGGGCTGTGCAACCTAACACTCGGTTCACGGTGGTGAATAGGGCTGTGCAACCTAACACTCCGTTCACGGTGGTGAATAGGGCTGTGCAACCTAACACTCGGTTCACGGTAGTGAATAGGGCTGTACAACCTAACACCTGGTTCACTGTGATGAATGGGGCTGTGCAACCTAAC
Organism: Paraescarpia echinospica; assembly: GCA_020002185.1. Lineage (NCBI taxonomy): Eukaryota > Metazoa > Annelida > Polychaeta > Sabellida > Siboglinidae > Paraescarpia > Paraescarpia echinospica. The sequence goes on from JAHLWY010000246.1 coordinate 630, forward strand.
ACTCGGTCCACTGTGGTGAATAGGGTTGTGCAACCTAACACCTGATTCACTGTGGTGAATAAGGCTGTGCAGCCTAACACCTGGTTCACTGTGGCAACCTAACACTCGGTTCACTGTGGTGAATAGGCCTATGCAACCTAACACCTGGTTTACTCTGGTGAATAGGGCTGTGCAACCTAACACCCGATTCACTGTGTTAGTTATAAATAAAGAAAGACGTAAGTAGTATAGTAGGTTAAGTACGAGTTACGCAATCCGTTCCCGGTGCAAATCCCATGTTAAAAGATAGGGATTTTGCTCCAGACCGCTCCCGGGTTAAAGGATAGGCCGTTTTCACCCCATGTTAAGAGATAGGGATTTTGCTCCAGACCGCTCCCGGGTTAAAGGATAGGCCGTTTTCACGCCATGTTAAGAGATAGGGATTTTGCTCCAGACCGCTCCCGGGTTAAAGGATAGGCCGTTTTCACCATGTTAAAGCATAGGAGCTATTATCGCAAAGGTATGCGACCACGCGATAACCCGTCTATTTGCCTGAAAGAGGAGGGATTTGACGCAATAACGTGTCGAATTGCCTGAAAGAGGAGGGATTTCACGCGATAACCTGTCTATTTGCCTGAAAGAGGAGGGCTTTGACGCGATAACCCGTTAAGTGTAGTGTTTCGTTTGTACAACTCGTGTCTATAGATCAATTCGTGCAGCGTGTTGGTCAAACCATAGTGTTTCGTTTGTCCGACTAGTTGGTCTGAGTTCAATTCGTGTCACGTGTTCGGCTAAGTTTAGTATTTCGTTTGTACAACTCGTGTCTATAGTTCGATTCGTGTAGCATGTTGGTCAAAGTGTAGTGTTTCGTTTGTCCGACTAGTTGGTCTGAGTTCAATTCGTGTCAGGTGTTCGGCTAAGTTTAGTATTTCGTTTATACAACTCGTGTCTATAGTTCGATTCGTGTAGCATGTTGGTCAAAGTGTAATGTTTCGTTTGTCCGACTAGTTGGCCTGAGTTCAATTCGTGCCACGTGTTCAGCTAAGTTTAGTATTTCGTTTGTACAACTCGTGTCTATCGTTCGATTCGTGTAGCGTGTTGGTCAAAGTGTAGTGTTTCGTTTTGTACGACTAGTTGGTCTGAGTTCATTAACATCTCTGTACTGAACTACACACATATATAAATGGCTATCATCTCTACTGAACAGCACATATACATAACAGGCTAACATTTCTGTGCTGAACTACACACATACATAACCGACTAACGTTTTTACTGAACTACACAGCGACATAACAGGCTAACATATCTGTATTGAACTACACAGATACATAACTGGCTAACATCTCTGTACTGAACTACACAGATACATAACTGGCTAACGTCTCTACTGAAATACACATATACGTAACTGGATAACGTCTCTACTGAACAATACACATACATAACTGGCTGTCATCTCTACTGAACAATACACAGTCATAACCGGCTAACGTTTTTACTGAACTACACACCGACATAACAGGCTAACATCTCTGTACTGAACTACACACATACGTAACTGCACATAGACATAAGTGGTTAACATATATGTACTGAACTACACAGATACATAACTGGCTAACGTCTCTACTGAACAATACACATACATAACTGGCTGTCATCTCTACTTAACTACACACATACGTAACTGCACACAGACATAAGTGGTTAACATATCTATACTGAACTACACAGATATATAAATGGTTAACATATCTGTACTGAACTACACAGATATATAACTGGCTAACGTCTCTACTGAAATACGCATATACATAACTACCTATCATCTGTATTGAAATATACGCAGACATAATTGTGTAATGTTTCTATACTGAACTACATACATACATAACTGATGACGTTATACAGGGTGCGCCCGCTCGCACTCGCGACAAACAAACAAGTCCAGACACCTCTCGAGTACGGGTTTTATAAGAGACACGAATTTAATCACTACCAATACCAATAACTATATGTTTGACCTACGGTGTGTGTGTGTGTGTGTGTGTGTGTGTGTGTGTGTGTGTGTGTGTGTGTGTGTGTGTGTGTGTGTGTGTGTGTGTGTGTGTGTGTGTGTGTGTGTGTGTCAGTGTGTGTGTGTGTTGTATATCAGTGTTTGTAAGTTGTTTGTCAGTGGTTATGAGCTTTAGGTCGGTATAAGTATGGTGTAGGTCAATATTTGTGTGTTGTATATAAGTGTTTGTAAGTTGTTTGTCAGTGGTTATGAGCTGTAGGTCGGTATAAGTATGGTGTAGGCCAATGTTTGTGTGATGTATATCAGTGTTTGTAAGTTGTTTGTCAGTGGTTATGAGCTGTAGGTCGGTATAAGTACGGTGTAGGCCAATGTTTGTGTGATTGTTAGCTAATGTTATAGGTCAAAGGATTATACCGGTTTGTTTATAATCAGTGTTCGATATAGTTTTTTAAAAATGATAGCTAATAAGCCTGTACTGTTTTATCATAATGCTTCACTTTGTTAAGCGCTTGTTTACAAAATAGGTTTGACAACTTTGATGTCAAGGTCACTGGCGCTGAGTTGACAATGTGTCTCGCCCATACCGCATCGCACATAGCGTGTCGATTGTGTTTACTTCATTAATAATAACAACGAGGAAAATAGATGAGACTTGAACAGGGAATACCCCTTCAAAACAGTTTACAAACAGACTATCAACTGTGATACGGCTGGTAAGTACAAATCTCGTATTACAAATACTTGTATCTCGTATGTTTTATCACGGGCCGAATATCAAGATGTTCTTCCAACACACAGTCACAGAGCGTTCATTACGAGTTCATACCAGTTTATACCGGTTAACAGGGACATTTTTCACTCGCTATAACGTCACTGACCATAACATCACATGATGGGATTATATTCAAGCGCGAAAGCTCAAAACAATGGCTAACCAATGTCAATGTTTATATTTTGTAGGTTAATGTTTAGCACTGGTTATGTGTTGTAGGTCGGTATAAGTATGGTGTAGGTCAATGTTTGTGTGATGTATATCAGTGTTTGTAAGTTGTTTGTCAGTGGTTATGAGCTGTAGGTCAGAGAGACTTTAGTCCCTATGCTTTGTCAGGTTAGGACCTATGTTAAAGATGTAAATGTATAGGCTAGGAGAGGCCTACACCTAAACAAATGGTCGACAATCTATGCCATATAAGAAAAAACACCATTGTCCACCAGGGATGATTTTTGTAGTTCGTGATCTATCCCTCAGGGGACTCCCTTGCACGCAAGCGTGCAAGAGACACGAATTTTGGCAGTACACATATATTTAACAAATTCCAAGATGGTCGCTCTGTTCGAAAAAATACGAGGCTACAGGTTCTGATATAACATAGTCCTATATGTAGTCTACATCTCGTATACATTACTTCAGACAAAACGGTCTCCGCTGAATTTATAATCCTTTTATTATACATGACGCCTTATTATAACACCACATTTTTGACACGTCATCGTCAACCAAATATGGGCTCGGTCCCTTGGCGGAGCCTCGGCGTACGGCCAAGCAATCTCGTGTATGACATATTCAAATGATATTCGGTATATGTTATTTTTCTTCAAAAAGTGGTCGCATACCTTTGCGATAATAGCTCCTATGCTTTAACATGGTGAAAACGGCCTATCCTTTAACCCGGGAGCGGTCTGGAGCAAAATCCCGATCTTTTAACATGCGATTTGCACCGGGAACGGATTGCGTAACTCGTACTTAACCTACTATACTACTGACGTACCAAAGTCCGAGTGTGGCTTCCTATCACAGTAGTTGTCTGGGAGACGTGGCAAGGAGTCCGCCTTGAGGTCGTACTGGCTCAAGTGCTCAAAAACCTGAAGAGACATTAGGGAATCAGGCCTTGATGCAGGATAACATTTTGTAATCAATTTGTTTTCCTTCATTTCCTGTCTTTGCTCCATTTATGCAGGAAACAGTTTTGACCAGTCCAAAACTGTCCAGGTATATACACATGGACATACAATCCAGTCTAAACACACACACACACACACACATATATATATCTGTATATGTGTAACACACAGTTATTAAAACATAATAGACATATGAATAACAGTGACAGTCAATAATGAGTAAGTTTTTTTCTTTGCGCCTGAAATTTTCACCCATCCAAATTCAATCTTTCACCCATCCACACATGAACTCAACCCTTCCAAATGACGGGTGGATGGGTCTCAAGATAAAGCTATGCTGTTCACCTCTGCCCCAACAGATGTTCAGTGCATGGATGCAAAGGCTTCGGTGCACGTTTATTGGTTTCTCAAAACTGGCATCAGGCAACACTAATTGCACACAATATATTCTACCAAACTGAGATGAAAGATGGACGCATAACAAGAACTCAACAACTCGCAGCTAAAGCCACACATGCACTATGCATGACCTAACAAGTGTCTGCAAGGTGGTAGCAGCAGTATTGCCATCTATTACATTTATAATGCATTCATTGATGTAAAATTTTTGTTTTCATGCATGCTTCACTAATGAAAAATGGGTGTGTACAGTGTGCGTTTATCAGGAACTATACTGTATTATTATGAATTATACTTGCAATGTAAACATCAAGTATTGAACAAGATTGTAGTATCGATCAATACTGAAGAAATCTGGTATCGAACCAGCTCTACCTCATTCACAACTGTGTTCAAGGACAAAATGTTTACAGTATTAACATGTTCAACCATGCACGTCATCGTACCTTGGCCATGGTCAGTTGCTTGGCAGCGCCCATAATGTGGACGCTCTTGTCCACTACACTGATACTGCACAGAGAGTTTGCGTCTGCTTTCACTTTCAAGCTCACTTTCGAGCCCGGCATCTTCTCCTTCTTACCAAACTGTAGCTCCACCTGTCAATGATACAAACATGAAACCCAAAACAATTAAACAAACTAGTTTCGCCTTACTTGAATTAGCAAAACATACATGTGCTACACACAGAGATATGGAAGATGTTTTCCCAAAACTAATGTGTATTATGAATCAGTTTTGACACAGTTTTTCGTAACAAACTTATATAAAATGTCCCCAACTGATCAGTAGTCCTTGTAAGATTATAAACAATCGATTTATGCCTAAAACTGTTAAACCCGAAAATAAAGATGTAACTTTTCTTCCAAGGGGTTGTTGATAAAGGGGTTGTTGATAAATGGCTGAAAGTCTGACGCCCGAGGTGAAAGCCATGTAGGAGAAAACTATTAACAGGCATATGCTTGCTTGATTACAGTTAGATATTAGTTTGTTTGAAATACCCAAATAAAATATTATTTTATCTTTGCTATGTAACTGGACATCCTATACACATTTAATGTTTGAAATAGCTGCATGAATACAAAACTGAGATCGCAAAAGGTCTGAGCTGAATAGCTGAGCCTGCAAGGGAATAGGTGTAGACTTCTATAACATCAGGAACCTAAGCTTTGAAGTGCAGTAAACAAGAATTATTAGGAAAATTCATGAACATTGATGCTTAGAACAGATCAAGGAAACACAGAAGTTTCTACCTTGTTTTGAAGACACTTCTTGATGTTGATTTTGATGTTGTCAGCAACTGTCTCCCCATCCTCTCTCACATAGTAGACAAGGACTCGACTGACGGGTGACATATTTGGTGACACTGCGATCTCAAGGACAAAGCTTGATACGTACGCGGGCAGTTTGACAGGTTTTCGTTTCGGAATCTCTATGAGCATTTCTGTTGACAAGGTGGGTGACAGGATGAGGAGGAATCAGAGGAGCTCTCACTAAGATAACGGGCTCTTAAAGAAAATGCATCATTAAACAGAATTCGTTGTCAAGTTTAAAAAGTTTTATAGACATGCACAAATCTGCAGCCATATCTTTTTTCTCTGCTACCTGCTACAGGAACAGGAAATGTTGATTTATCCGAAATACGTAATACAGCAAATTAATAATTATAAAACAAAAGAATATATAATATATTGGAATCAAATCGACATGAGAAAAACACAAAGTGGTAAGTATATAATGTATGATGTCACGAAAATAATTTCAATGACATTATTTGCGTGACACATTGGTGAAAGCGTCCCTTTGGCCATCCTTGTGTTGAATGTATTCGGCGTACGAGATCATAATTTAAGAACAAAATCGATTTTAAAGACCAAAATCGCCTTATGAACCCCAGGACATAAGAAGGTTAATAGGTCACAGGTCGGAGGTGAGCAACATCAGATGATGTCACACTGCGTTTGAATGACAGGTGAAATACATAGGACATGGTAAGTCATTCATAGGGAGCAAAATAACATGTCACATCAAAAACTTACAAACCATTTAGTGAATTTTTTAACAGATTTTGTTATGTACACTTTTCAAAACCGACTCTGCATATTACCTGAACTGTTGCACAGACAACAGGTTTGAAACTGATTCATGATGGGCAAACATGACCTACCTGGTACTTACAAGTGTCATAAGAGAACATTATTGGAGACATTTCTGTTCTTAAGCGAACATAGTCAGATCTCATTTAACCTTTGTATTATTCATACATGTATACAGTTTTAACTATTTTTTTAATAAAAATGATATTGTTCATGACAACCAGATTAAATTTAAATAACAAGAATTAAACTTACATTGGAACTGTATTTGAAACTTGCAACGTTTTGATCTGTCTAAAGCGGACCATGATCGCGCACTGATGTCATGTGATGTGGCTCAGATTTTGGTGGAATGACACTTACATCGGTGAAACTAAGACCACTCAGCCAGAGGTTTAAAGAACACACAAACCTGGATAAGCCTACATGAATAGGAGATCATTGTCTGGCCACAGGTCACTCAGTATCCATGGACAATACCAAAGTCTTGTCCCGAGAACAAAACTGGCACAAGAGAGAAGTAAAGGAGGTCATCAACATCAGAGAGCCCCTACAATGAACTGAGACCAGGGATTCCATTTGCCCGCCTTCTACAACCAGATCATTCTGCCAAAATCTAAGCCACGTCACATGACATCCGTGCGTGATCAAGATCCGCTGTAGACTGATCGAAACGTTGCAAGTTTCAAATACAGCTTCAATGTAAGTTTAATGCTTGCTGTTCAAACTAATTTTAGTTTTATTTATCTTAGCATCATCTTTTAGTGTCTAATCAACTTATTTAATGTAATTTAACTTTATATTGTTGTTGTACAGTATGTTTAGCTGTTCAGCATTTTGCTAGTCGTTTGCTTTATAATTCCATTTACCCGTAATTTTACTATATATAGGTTTATTTATACATACACTGTACTAGGATTTTGATTAACTTTACTTTTTTATTATTTATTTCTCTTCAATGTGATTTTATCTTTCTTAGATATTTGCCGATTTTGTAAACCCCAGTTAAGGGGCATTAGTCCAGGATTTGATGGAGTATAGAACTTTATTATTATTATTATTATCATCAGATCACTTTAAAAGGGAATTTATGGGCATTCACCCATGAAGATGCAATTTTGTTTCTCTGTACCAGTAACGAAGCTGTCAACGATAATCTCCTCCACCACCTCCACCCTTCCTTCCTCTTCCTCCTCCTCCTCCTCCTCTGGCTGTGTTCTCACCAACACTTCCGCCCTATTAGTTATCGGACCCGCCGCCACAATGTTTCCCCGTGACATCACCTGAAGGCATACAAAAGATACGTCGTCATATATAATTTCGACGACCTAAACAACACATACAGTATAGTAAAACCTAGCGGTGTGGTCACCTCAGAAATATACCCACCTCACTACTAAGGCAAACCAGGGATACAAGTGGATAATTTCCTGGACTTTACTGATAGCAAAAATAATTTGGGACCACAATCAGGTGGCTGTATCACCAAGATGGCCATAAAGTGAGGTTTGACTGCACTGTATCTGATCTGTAGGGCTTCGAAAGCACTTAACACTTCAACCCCTGGCAAACATTGGGACCATACCCTGAGGTTTGACTGTACTATATGTGGTGTATAGGTCATTGAAAGCGCTTAACACTTCAACCCCTGGCAAATATTGCGACCATAAAGTGAGGTTTGACTGTACTGTATCTGATCTGTAGGACATTGATAGCATTTATTTCTTCAACGCCTGGCAAACATTGGGACCATAAACTGAGGTTTGACTGTATTGTATCTGGTCTTTAGGGCATTGAAAGCGCTTAAAACTTCAACCCCTGAAAAACATTGGGACCATAAAGTGAGGTATGACTCTACTCTATCTGGTCTGAAGGGCATTGAAACCACTGAACACTTCAACAACTGGCAAACATTGGGACTATAAAGTGAGGTTTTATTGTACTGTATCTGATCAGTAGGGCAACGAAAGCATTTCACATTTCAACCCCTGGCAATAACTGTGACCATGAAGTCAGGTTTGTCTGTACTGTATCTGGTCTCTAGGGCATTGAAAGTGCTTAAGAGGTTTGATTGCATTTTATCTGGTATGTAGGGCATTGAAAGCACTTAACACTTCAACCCCTGGCAAACATTGGGACCATATAGTGAGTTTTGACTTTTCTGTATCTGGTCTGTAGGCCATTGAAAGCACTTAACACTTCAACACCTGTCAATCACTGCGACCATAAAATGAAGTTTCACTGTACTGTATCTGGTCTCTACAGCACTGAAGGCGCTTAAAACTTCAACTCCTGTCAAACATTGGGACCATAAAGTAAAGTTTGATTGTACTGTATCTGGTCTATAGGGCATTGAAACCGTTTAACAGTTCAACCCCTGGCAAACATTGGGACCATGAAGTGAGGTTTGACTGTACTGTATCTGGTCTGTAGAGCATTGAAAATACTTAACAATTCAACCACTGGCAAACATTGGGACCATAAATTGAGGATTGACTGTACTGCATCTGGTCTGTAGGGCATTGAAAGCGCTTAACACTTCAACCCCTGGCAAACATTAGGCCCATAAAATGAGGTTTGACTGTACTGTATCTGGTGTCTAGGTCATTATAAGCGCTTAACACTTCAACCACTGGCAATCATTGCGACCATAAAGTCAGGTTTATCTGTACTGTATCTGGTCTCTAGGGCATTGAAAGTGCTTAACACTTCAAAACCTGGCAAACATTGGGACCAAAAAGTGAGGTTTCACTGTACTGTATCTGCTCTGTAGAGCACTGAAAGTATTTAAGCACTTCAACTCCTGTCAAACATTGGTATCATAAAGTGAGGTTTGACTGTACTGTATCTGGTCTGTAGAGCACTGAAAGCGCTTAACACTTCAACTACTGTAAAACATTGGGAACATAAATTGAGGTTTCACTGTACTGTATCTGATCTGTAGGGCATTGAAAGCACTTAACACTTCAACACGTGGCAAACATTGCGTTCATAAAATGAGGTTTGACTCTACTGTATCAGGTATCTAGCGCATTGAAAGCGCTTAATACGACAACTCCTGGCAAACATTGTGACCACAAAGAGAGGTTTGATTGCATTTTATCTGGTTTTTGGGGCATTGGAAGCACTTAACACTTCAACCCTAGACAAACATTGCGAGCATAAAGTGAGGTTTGACTTTACTGTATCTGGTTTGTAGGGCATTGAAAGCACTTAACACTTCAAACCCTGGCAAACATTGGGACCATAAAGTGAGGTTTGAATTTTCTGTATCTGGTCTGTAGGGCATTGAAAGCATGAAACACATCAACACCTGGCAAACATTAAGACCATTAAGTGAGGTTTGACTGTACAGTATCTGGTCTCTAGAGCACTGAAGGTGCTTAAAACTTCAACTCCTCTCAAACATTGGGACCATAAAGTGAGGTTTGACTGTACTGTATCTGGTCTGTAGAGCATTGAAAGCGCTTAACACTTCAACCTCTGGAAAACATTAGGACCATAAAGTGAGATTTCACTGTACTGTATCTGCTCTGTAGAGCACTGAAAGTACTTATCACTTCAACTCCTGTTAAACATTGGGATCATAAAGTGAGGTTTGTCTGTACTGTATCTGGTCTGCAGAGCACTGAAAGTGCGTAACATTTCAACTCCTGTCAAACATTGGGACCATAAAGTGAGGTTTGACTGTACTGTATCTGGTCTGTATGGCATTGAAAACACTTAACAATTCAACCCATGACAAACATTGCGACCATAAAGTGAAGCTTCACTGTACTGTATCTGGTCTGTAGGGCATTGAAAGCACTTAACAATTCAACCCCTGGCAAACATTAGGTCCATAAAATGAGGTTTGACTGTACTGTATTTGGTGTCTAGGTCATTAAAAGCGCTTAACACTTCAACCACTGGCAATCATTGCGACCATAAAGTCAGGTTTATCTGTACTGTATCTGGTCTCTAGGGCATTGAAAGTGCTTAACACTTCAAAACCTGGGAAACATTGGGACCAAAAAGTGAGGTTTCACTGTACTGTATCTGCTCTGTAGAGCACTGAAAGTATTTAGCTCTTCAACTCCTGTCAAACATTGGTATCATAAAGTGAGGTTTGACTGTACTGTATCTGGTCTGTAGAGCACTGAAAGCGCTTAACACTTCAACTACTGTAAAACATTGGGAACATAAAGTGAGGTTTCACTGTACTGTATCTGATATGTAGGGCATTGAAAGCACTTAACACTTCAACCCCTGGCAAACATTAAGACCATAAAGTGAGGTTTGATTCTACTGTATCTGGTTTGAAGGGCATTGAAATCACTTAACACTTCAACTGCTGTCAAACATCGGGACCATTAAGTGAGGTTTGACTGTACAGTATCTGGTCTCTAGAGCACTGAAGGTGCTTAAAACTTCAACTCCTCTCAAACATTGGGACCATAAAGTGAGGTTTGACTGTACTGTATCTGGTCTGTAGAGCATTGAAAGCGCTTAACACTTCAACCTCTGGAAAACATTAGGACCATAAAGTGAGATTTCACTGTACTGTATCTGCTCTCTAGAGCACTGAAAGTCCTTATCACTTCAACTCCTGTTAAACATTGGGATCATAAAGTGAGGTTTGTCTGTACTGTATCTGGTCTGTAGAGCACTGAAAGCGCGTAACATTTCAACTCCTGTCAAACATTGGGACCATAAAGTGAGGTTTGACTATACTGTATCTGGTCTGTATGGCATTGAAAACACTTAACAATTCAACCCATGACAAACATGGCGACCATAAAGTGAAGCTTCACTGTACTGTATCTGGTCTGTAGGGCATTGAAAGCAATTAACATTTCAACCCCTGGCAAACATTAGGTCCATAAAATGAGGTTTGACTGTACTGTATTTGGTGTCTAGGTCATTAAAAGCGCTTAACACTTCAACCACTGGCAATCATTGCGACCATAAAGTCAGGTTTATCTGTACTGTATCTGGTCTCTAGGGCATTGAAAGTGCTTAACACTTCAAAACCTGGCAAACATTGGGACCAAAAAGTGAGGTTTCACTGTACTGTATCTGCTCTGTAGAGCACTGAAAGTATTTAGCACTTCAATTCCTGTCAAACATTGGTATCATAAAGTGAGGTTTGACTGTACTGTATCTGGTCTGTAGAGCACTAAAAGCACTTAACACTTCAACTACTATAAAACATTGGGAACATAAAGTGAGGTTTCACTGTACTGTATCTGATCTGTAGGACATTGAAAGCACTTAACACTTCAACCCCTGGCAAACATTGGGACCATATAGTGAGTTTTGACTTTTCTGTATCTGGTCTGTAGGCCATTGAAAGCATTTAACACTTCAACACCTGTCAATCACTGCGACCATAAAATGAAGTTTCACTGTACTGTATCTGGTCTCTACAGCACTGAAGGCGCTTAAAACTTCAACTCCTGTCAAACATTGGGACCATAAAGTAAAGTTTGATTGTACTGTATCTGGTCTGTAGGGCATTGAAACCGCTTAACAGTTCAACCCCTGGCAAACATTGGGACCATAAATTGAGGATTGACTGTACTGCATCTGGTCTGTAGGGCATTGAAAGCGCTTAACACTTCAACCCCTGGCAAACATTAGGTCCATAAAATGAGGTTTGACTGTACTGTATCTGGTGTCTAAGTCATTATAAACGCTTAACACTTCAACCACTGGCAATCATTGCGACCATAAAGTCAGGTTTATCTGTACTGTATCTGGTCTCTAGGGCATTGAAAGTGCTTAACACTTCAAAACCTGGCAAACATTGGGACCAAAAAGTGAAGTTTCACTGTACTGTATCTGCTCTGTAGAGCACTGAAAGTATTTAGCACTTCAACTCCTGTCAAACATTGGTATCATAAAGTGAGGTTTGACTGTACTGTATCTGGTCTGTAGAGCACTGAAAGCGCTTAACACTTCAACTACTGTAAAACATTGGGAACATAAAGTGAGGTTTCACTGTACTGTATCTGATCTGTAGGGCATTGAAAGCACTTAACACTTCAACACGTGGCAAACATTGCGTTCATAAAATGAGGTTTGACTCTACTGTATCAGGTATCTAGCGCATTGAAAGCGCTTAAAACGACAACTCCTGGCAAACATTGTGACCACAAAGAGAGGTTTGATTGCATTTTATCTGGTTTTTGGGGCATTGGAAGCACTTAACACTTCAACCCTAGACAAACATTGCGAGCATAAAGTGAGGTTTGACTTTACTGTATCTGGTTTGTAGGGCATTGAAAGCACTTAACACTTCAAACCCTGGCAAACATTGGGACCATAAAGTGAGGTTTGAATTTTCTGTACCTGGTCTGTAGGGCATTGAAAGCATGAAACACATCAACACCTGGCAAACATTAAGACCATTAAGTGAGGTTTGACTGTACAGTATCTGGTCTCTAGAGCACTGAAGGTGCTTAAAACTTCAACTCCTCTCAAACATTGGGACCATAAAGTGAGGTTTGACTGTACTGTATCTGGTCTGTAGAGCATTGAAAGCGCTTAATACTTCAACCTCTGGAAAACATTAGGACCATAAAGTGAGATTACACTGTACTGTATCTGCTCTCTAGAGCACTGAAAGTACTTATCACTTCAACTCCTGTTAAACATTGGGATCATAAAGTGAGGTTTGTCTGTACTGTATCTGGTCTGCAGAGCACTGAAAGTGCGTAACATTTCAACTCCTGTCAAACATTGGGACCATAAAGTGAGGTTTGACTGTACTGTATCTGGTCTGTATGGCATTGAAAACACTTAACAATTCAACCCATGACAAACATTGCGACCATAAAGTGAAGCTTCACTGTACTGTATCTGGTCTGTAGGGCTTTGAAAGCACATAACAATTCAACCCCTGGCAAACATTAGGTCCATAAAATGAGGTTCGACTGTACTGTATTTGGTGTCTAGGTCATTAAAAGCGCTTAACACTTCAACCACTGGCAATCATTGCGACCATAAAGTCAGGTTTATCTGTACTGTATCTGGTCTCTAGGGCATTGAAAGTGCTTAACACTTCAAAACCTGGCAAACATTGGGACCAAAAAGTGAGGTTTCACTGTACTGTATCTGCTCTGTAGAGCACTGAAAGTATTTAGCACTTCAACTCCTGTCAAACATTGGTATCATAAAGTGAGGTTTGACTGTACTGTATCTGGTCTGTAGAGCACTGAAAGCGCTTAACAATTCAACTACTGTAAAACATTGGGAACATAAAGTGAGGTTTTACTGTACTGTATCTGATATGTAGGGCATTGAAAGCACTTAACACTTCAACCCCTGGCAAACATTAAGACCATAAAGTGAGGTTTGATTCTACTGTATCTGGTTTGAAGGGCATTGAAATCACTTAACACTTGAACTGCTGTCAAACATCGGGACCATTAAGTGAGGTTTGACTGTACAGTATCTGGTCTCTAGAGCACTGAAGGTGCTTAAAACTTCAACTCCTCTCAAACATTGGGACCATAAAGTGAGGTTTGACTGTACTGTATCTGGTCTGTAGAGCATTGAAAGCGCTTAACACTTCAACCTCTGGAAAACATTAGGACCATAAAGTGAGATTTCACTGTACTGTATCTGCTCTCTAGAGCACTGAAAGTACTTATCACTTCAACTCCTGTTAAACATTGGGATCATAAAGTGAGGTTTGTCTGTACTGTATCTGGTCTGCAGAGCACTGAAAGTGCGTAACATTTCAACTCCTGTCAAACATTGGGACCATAAAGTGAGGTTTGACTGTACTGTATCTGGTCTGTATGGCATTGAAAACACTTAACAATTCAACCCATGACAAACATTGCGACCATAAAGTGAAGCTTCACTGTACTGTATCTGGTCTGTAGGGCATTGAAAGCACTTAACAATTCAACCCCTGGCAAACATTAGGTCCATAAAATGAGGTTTGACTGTACTGTATTTGGTGTCTAGGTCATTAAAAGCGCTTAACACTTCAACCACTGACAATCATTGCGACCATAAAGTCAGGTTTATCTGTTCTGTATCTGGTCTCTAGGGCATTGAAAGTGCTTAACACTTCAAAACCTGGCAAACATTGGGACCAAAAAGTGAGGTTTCACTGTACTGTATCTGCTCTGTAGAGCACTGAAAGTATTTAGCACTTCAACTCCTGTCAAACATTGATATCATAAAGTGAGGTTTGACTGTACTGTATCTGGTCTGTAGAGCACTGAAAGCGCTTAACAATTCAACTACTGTAAAACATTGGGAACATAAAGTGAGGTTTCACTGTACTGTATCTGATATGTAGGGCATTGAAAGCACTTAACACTTCAACCCCTGGCAAACATTAAGACCATAAAGTGAGCTTTGATTCTACTGTATCTGGTTTGAAGGGTATTGAAATCACTTAACACTTGAACTGCTGTCAAACATCGGGACCATTAAGTGAGGTTTGACTGTACAGTATCTGGTCTCTAGAGCACTGAAGGTGCTTAAAACTTCAACTCCTCTCAAACATTGGGACCATAAAGTGAGGTTTGACTGTACTGTATCTGGTCTGTATAGCATTGAAAGCGCTTAACACTTCAACCTCTGGAAAACATTAGGACCATAAAGTGAGATTTCACTGTACTGTATCTGCTCTCTAGAGCACTGAAAGTACTTATCACTTCAACTCCTGTTAAACATTGGGATCATAAAGTGAGGTTTGTCTGTACTGTATCTGGTCTGTAGAGCACTGAAAGCGCGTAACATTTCAACTCCTGTCAAACATTGGGACCATAAAGTGAGGTTTGACTGTACTGTATCTGGTCTGTATGGCATTGAAAACACTTAACAATTCAACCCATGACAAACATGGCGACCATAAAGTGAAGCTTCACTGTACTGTATCTGGTCTGTAGGGCATTGAAAGCAATTAACATTTCAACCCCTGGCAAACATTAGGTCCATAAAATGAGGTTTGATTGTACTGTATTTGGTGTCTAGGTCATTAAAAGCGCTTAACACTTCAACCACTGGCAATCATTGCGACCATAAAGTCAGGTTTATCTGTACTGTATCTGGTCTCTAGGGCATTGAAAGTGCTTAACACTTCAAAACCTGGCAAACATTGGGACCAAAAAGTGAGGTTTCACTGTACTGTATCTGCTCTGTAGAGCACTGAAAGTATTTAGCACTTCAATTCCTGTCAAACATTGGTATCATAAAGTGAGGTTTGACTGTACTGTATCTGGTCTGTAGAGCACTAAAAGCGCTTAACACTTCAACTACTATAAAACATTGGGAACATAAAGTGAGGTTTCACTGTACTGTATCTGATCTGTAGGGCATTGAAAGCACTTAACACTTCAACCCCTGGCAAACATTGGGACCATATAGTGAGTTTTGACTTTTCTGTATCTGGTCTGTAGGCCATTGAAAGCACTTAACACTTCAACACCTGTCAATCACTGCGACCATAAAATGAAGTTTCACTGTACTGTATCTGGTCTCTACAGCACTGAAGGCGCTTAAAACTTCAACTCCTGTCAAACATTGGGACCATAAAGTAAAGTTTGATTGTACTGTATCTGGTCTGTAGGGCATTGAAACCGCTTAACAGTTCAACCCCTGGCAAACATTGGGACCATAAATTGAGGATTGACTGTACTGCATCTGGTCTGTAGGACATTGAAAGCGCTTAACACTTCAACCACTGGCAAACATTAGGTCCATAAAATGAGGTTTGACTGTACTGTATCTGGTGTCTAAGTCATTATAAGCGCTTAACACTTCAACCACTGGCAATCATTGCGACCATAAAGTCCGGTTTATCTGTACTGTATCTGGTCTCTAGGGCATTGAAAGTGCTTAACACTTCAAAACCTGGCAAACATTGGGACCAAAAAGTGAAGTTTCACTGTACTGTATCTGCTCTGTAGAGCATTGAAAGTATTTAGCACTTCAACTCCTGTCAAACATTGGTATCATAAAGTGAGGTTTGACTGTACTGTATCTGGTCTGTAGAGCACCGAAAGCGCTTAACACTTCAACTACTGTAAAACATTGGGAACATAAAGTGAGGTTTCACTGTACTGTATCTGATCTGTAGGGCATTGAAAGCACTTAACACTTCAACACGTGGCAAACATTGCGTTCATAAAATGAGGTTAGACTCTACTGTATCAGGTATCTAGCGCATTGAAAGCGCTTAACACGACAACTCGTGGCAAACATTGTGACCACAAAGAGAGGTTTGATTGAATTTTATTTGGTTTTTGGGGCATTGGAAGCACTTAACACTTCAACCCTAGACAAACATTGCGAGCATAAAGTGAGGTTTGACTTTACTGTATCTGGTTTGTAGGGCATTGAAAGCACTTAACACTTCAAACCCTGGCAAACATTGGGACCATAAAGTGAGGTTTGAATTTTCTGTATCTGGTCTGTAGGGCATTGAAAGCATGAAACACATCAACACCTGGCAAACATTAAGACCATAAAGTGAGGTTTGATTCTACTGTATCTGGTTTGTAGGGCATTGAAATCACTTAACACTTCAACTGCTGTCAAACATCGGGACCATTAAGTGAGGTTTGACTGTACAGTATCTGGTCTCTAGAGCACTGAAGGTGCTTAAAACTTCAACTCCTCTCAAACATTGGGACCATAAAGTGAGGTTTGACTGTACTGTATCTGGTCTGTAGAGCATTGAAAGCGCTTAATACTTCAACCTCTGGAAAACATTAGGACCATAATGTGAGATTACACTGTACTGTATCTGCTCTCTAGAGCACTGAAAGTACTTATCACTTCAACTCCTGTTAAACATTGGGATCATAAAGTGAGGTTTGTCTGTACTGTATCTGGTCTGCAGAGCACTGAAAGTGCGTAACATTTCAACTCCTGTCAAACATTGGGACCATAAAGTGAGGTTTGACTGTACTGTATCTGGTCTGTATGGCATTGAAAACACTTAACAATTCAACCCATGACAAACATTGCGACCATAAAGTGAAGCTTCACTGTACTGTATCTGGTCTGTAGGGCATTGAAAGCACTTAACAATTCAACCCCTGGCAAACATTAGGTCCATAAAATGAGGTTTGACTGTACTGTATTTGGTGTCTAGGTCATTAAAAGCGCTTAACATTTCAACCACTGGCAATCATTGCGACCATAAAGTCAGGTTTATCTGTGCTGTATCTGGTCTCTAGGGCATTGAAAGTGCTTAACACTTCAAAACCTGGCAAACATTGGGACCAAAAAGTGAGGTTTCACTGTACTGTATCTGCTCTGTAGAGCACTGAAAGTATTTAGCACTTCAACTCCTGTCAAACATTGGTATCATAAAGTGAGGTTTGACTGTACTATATCTGGTCTGTAGAGCACTGAAAGCGCTTAACACTTCAACTACTGTAAAACATTGGGAACATAAAGTGAGGTTTCACTGTACTGTATCTGATATGTAGGGCATTGAAAGCACTTAACACTTCAACCCCTGGCAAACATTAAGACCATAAAGTGAGGTTTGATTCTACTGTATCTGGTTTGAAGGGCATTGAAATCGCTTAACACTTGAACTGCTGTCAAACATCGGGACCATTAAGTGAGGTTTGACTGTACAGTATCTGGTCTCTAGAGCACTGAAGGTGCTTAAAACTTCAACTCCTCTCAAACATTGGGACCATAAAGTGAGGTTTGACTGTACTGTATCTGGTCTGTAGAGCATTGAAAGCGCTTAACACTTCAACCTCTGGAAAACATTAGGACCATAAAGTGAGATTTCACTGTACTGTATCTGCTCTCTAGAGCACTGAAAGTACTTATCACTTCAACTCCTGTTAAACATTGGGACCATATAGTGAGTTTTGACTTTTCTGTATCTGGTCTGTAGGCCATTGAAAGCACTTAACACTTCAACACCTGTCAATCACTGCGACCATAAAATGAAGTTTCACTGTACTGTATCTGGTCTCTACAGCACTGAAGGCGCTTAAAACTTCAACTCCTGTCAAACATTGGGACCATAAAGTAAAGTTTGATTGTACTGTATCTGGTCTGTAGGGCATTGAAACCGCTTAACAGTTCAACCCCTGGCAAACATTGGGACCATAAATTGAGGATTGACTGTACTGCATCTGGTCTGTAGGGCATTGAAAGCGCTTAACACTTCAACCCCTGGCAAACATTAGGTCCATAAAATGAGGTTTGACTCTACTGTATCAGGTATCTAGCGCATTGAAAGCGCTTAAAACGACAACTCCTGGCAAACATTGTGACCACAAAGAGAGGTTTGATTGCATTTTATCTGGTTTTTGGGGCATTGGAAGCACTTAACACTTCAACCCTAGACAAACATTGCGAGCATAAAGTGAGGTTTGACTTTACTGTATCTGGTTTGTAGGGCATTGAAAGCACTTAACACTTCAAACCCTGGCAAACATTGGGACCATAAAGTGAGGTTTGAATTTTCTGTATCTGGTCTGTAGGGCATTGAAAGCATGAAACACATCAACACCTGGCAAACATTAAGACCAATAAGTGAGGTTTGACTGTACAGTATCTGGTCTCTAGAGCACTGAAGGTGCTTAAAACTTCAACTCCTCTCAAACATTGGGACCATAAAGTGAGGTTTGACTGTACTGTATCTGGTCTGTAGAGCATTGAAAGCGCTTAATACTTCAACCTCTGGAAAACATTAGGACCATAAAGTGAGATTACACTGTACTGTATCTGCTCTCTAGAGCACTGAAAGTACTTATCACTTCAACTCCTGTTAAACATTGGGATCATAAAGTGAGGTTTGTCTGTACTGTATCTGGTCTGCAGAGCACTGAAAGTGCGTAACATTTCAACTCCTGTCAAACATTGGGACCATAAAGTGAGGTTTGACTGTACTGTATCTGGTCTGTATGGCATTGAAAACACTTAACAATTCAACCCATGACAAACATTGCGACCATAAAGTGAAGCTTCACTGTACTGTATCTGGTCTGTAGGGCATTGAAAGCACTTAACAATTCAACCCCTGGCAAACATTAGGTCCATAAAATGAGGTTTGACTGTACTGTATTTGGTGTCTAGGTCATTAAAAGCGCTTAACACTTCAACCACTGGCAATCATTGCGACCATAAAGTCAGGTTTATCTGTACTGTATCTGGTCTCTAGGGCATTGAAAGTGCTTAACACTTCAAAACCTGGGAAACATTGGGACCAAAAAGTGAGGTTTCACTGTACTGTATCTGCTCTGTAGAGCACTGAAAGTATTTAGCACTTCAACTCCTGTCAAACATTGGTATCATAAAGTGAGGTTTGACTGTACTGTATCTGGTCTGTATGGCATTGAAAACACTTAACAATTCAACCCATGACAAACATTGCGACCATAAAGTGAAGCTTCACCGTACTGTATCTGGTCTGTAGGGCATTGAAAGCACTTAACAATTCAACCCCTGGCAAACATTAGGTCCATAAAATGAGGTTTCAATGTACTGTATCTGGTGTCTAGGTCATTATAAGCGCTTAACACTTCAACCACTGGCAATCATTGCGACCATAAAGTCACGTTTATCTGTACTGAATCTGGTCTCCAGGGCATTGAAAGTGCTTAACCCTTTAAACCTGGCAAACATTGGGAAGAAAAAGTGAGGTTTCACTGTACTGTATCTGGTCTGTAGAGCACTGAAAGTACTTAGCACTTCAACTCCTGGCAAACATTGGGACCAAAAAGTGAGGTTTCACTCTACTGTATCTGGTCTGTAGAGCACTGAAAGCGCTTAAAACTTCAACTCCTGTAAAACATTGGGACCATGAATTGAGGTTTGACTGTACTGCATCTGGTCTGTAGGGCATTGAATGCGCTTAACACTTCAACCCCTGGTAAACTTTGGGACGATAAAGTGAGGTTTCACTGTACTGTATCTTATCTGTAGGGCACTGAAAGCGCTTAACACTTCAACCCATGGCAAACATTGAGACCACAATGTGAGGTTTGGCTGTACTATACCTGACCTGTAGGGCATTGAAAGCACTTTACACTTCAACCCCTGGCAACTTTTGCGACCATAAAGTGAGGTTTGTCTGTACTATATATTGTCCCTAGGGCATTGAAAGCGATCAACACTTCAACCTCTGGCAAACGTTGTGACCATAAAATGAGGTTTGACTCTACTGTATTTGGTCTCTAAGTCATTGAAAGCGCTTAACACTTCAACCCCTCGCAAACATTGGGACCATACCCTGAGGTTTGTCTGTACTATATGTGGTGTCTAGATCATTGAAAGCGCTTAACACTTCATCCCCTGGCAAATATTGGGACCATAAAGTGAGGTTTGACTCTACTCTATCTGGTCTGAAGGGCATTGAAATCACTGAACACTTCAACACCTGGCAAACATTGGGACTATAAAGTGAGGTTTGATTGTATTCTATCTGATCAGTAAGGCATCGAAAGCACTTCACATTTCAACCCCTGGCAATAACTGCGACCATAAAGTCAGGTTTGTATGTACTGTATCTGGTCTCTAGGGCATTGAAAGTGCTAAACACTTAAAAACCTGGCAAACATTGGGATCATAAACTGAGGTTTCACTCTACTGTATATGAACTGAAAGTACTTAGCACTTCAACTCCTGTCAAACATTGGGATCATAAAGTCAGGTTTGACTGTACTGTATCTGGTCTGTAGGGCATTGAAAGCACCTGACACTTGAACCCTAGACAAAAATTGCAAGCATTAAGTGATGTTTGACTTTACTGTATCCGGTCTGTAGGGCATTGAAAGCGCTTAACACTTCAACACATGACAAACATTGACACCACAAAGTGAGATTTGGCTGTACTATATCTGACCTGAAGGGCATTGAATGCACTTTACACTTCAACCCCTGACAAAATTAGCGACCATAAAATGAGGTATGTCTGTACTATATATTGTCCCTAGGGCAATGAAATCGATTAACACTTCAACCCCTTACAAACATAGTGACCATAAAATGAGGTTTGACTGTACTGTATCTGGCATCTATGTCATTGAAAGCGCTTAACATTTCAACCCTTGGCAAATATTGGGACCATAAAGTCAGGTTTGTATCAGGTCTCTGGGGCATTGAAAGAGCTTAATACGACAACCCCTGGGAAATATTGTAACCACAAAGAGATGTTTGATTGCATTTTATCTGGTCTTTGGGGCATAGGAAGCACTTAACACTTCAATCCTAGACAAACATTTCGACCATAAAGTGAGGTTTGACTGTACTGTATCTGGTATGTAGCGCATTGAAAGCGCTTAACATTTCAACCCCTGGCAAACATTGCGACCATGAAATGAGGTCTAACTCTACTGTATATGGTCTGTAGGGCATTGAAACGCTTAATACGACAGCCACTGGCAAACATTTTGACCATAAAGAGAGGTTTGATTGCATTTTATCTGTTCTTTGGGGCATTGAAAGCGCTGAACAATTCAACACCTGACAAACATTGGGTCCATAAAATTAGGTTTGACTGTACAGTATCTGGTGTCTAGGTCATTGATCGCGCTTAATACTTCAACATCTGACAAGTATTGACTCCTTAAAATGAAGATTGACTGTACTGTATCTGGTTTCTAGGTCATTGAAATCGCTTAACACTTCAACCCCTGGCAAATATTGCGACCATAAAGTGAGGTTTGACTGTACTGTATCTGATCTGTGTGGTATTCAAAGCACTTAACACTTCAGCCCCTGGCAAACATTGCGACCATAAAGTGAGGTTTGACTGCACTGTATCTGGTCTCTAGAGCACTGAAGGCACTTAACACTTCAACTCCTGTCAAACATTGAGACAAAAAAGTGAGGTTTCACTGTACTGTATCTGGTCTGTAGGGCATTGAAAGCGCTTAACACTTCAACCCATGGCAAACATTGAGACCACAAAGTGAGGTTTGGCTGTTCTATATTTTGTCCCTAGGGCATTGAAAGCGATTACCACTTCAACCCCTGGCAAACATTGTGACCATCAAGTGAGGTTTGACTCTACTGTATCTGGTATCTAGGGCAATGAATGCGCTTAACATTTCAACCCTTGGAAATATTGGAACCATAAAATGAAGCTTCCCTGTACTGTATCTGTTCTGTAGGGCATTGACAACGCTTAACACGTCAATCCCTGACAAACATTGACTCCATAAAATGAGGTTTGACTGTAATGTATCTGGTCTCTAGAGCACTGAAACAGCTTAACACTTCAACCCATGACAAACATTGAGACCATAAAGTGAGGTTTGACTGTACGGTAGCTGGTCTCTAGAGCACTGAAGGCGCTTAACACTTCAACTCCTATCAAACATTTCGACCATAAAGTGAGGTTTGACTGTACTGTATATGGTATGTAGGGCATTGAAAGCGCTTAACATTTCAACCCTTGGCAAATATTGGGACCATAAAGTGAAGCTTCCCTGTATTGTATCTGTTCTGTAGGGCATTGAAATCACTTAACACTTCAACTCCTGACAAAAATTTGGACCATAATGTGAGGTTTGACTGTACGGTAACTGGTCTCTAGAGCACTGAAGGCGCTTAACACTTGAAATCCTGTCAAACATTTCGACCATAAAATGAGGTTTGACTGTTCTGTATCTAGTATGT
The DNA here is from genome assembly GCA_020002185.1 of Paraescarpia echinospica. NCBI lineage: Eukaryota > Metazoa > Annelida > Polychaeta > Sabellida > Siboglinidae > Paraescarpia > Paraescarpia echinospica. Next base: position 23,628 of record JAHLWY010000246.1, read on the forward strand.
AGGGCATTGATAGCGCTTAACACTTCAACCCCTCACAAACATTGGGTTCATAAAATGAGGTTTGACTGTACTGTATGTGGTGTCTATGTCATTGACAGCGCTTAACACTTCAAACCCTGGCAAATATTGCGACCATAAAGTGAGGTTTGACTGTACTGTATCAGGTCTCTGGGGCATTGAAAGCGCTTAATTAGACAACCCCTGGGAAATATTGTAACCATAAAGAGAGGTTTGAGTGCATTTGATCTGGTCTTTGGGGCATAGGAAGCACTTAACACTTCAATCCTAGACAAACATTTCGAGCATAAAGTGAGGTTTGTCTGTACTATATCTTGTCCCTAGGGCATTGAAAGCGATGAACATTGCAACCCCTGGCAAACATTGGGACCATGAAATGAGGTCTAACTGTACTGTATCAGGTCTGTAGGGCATTGACAACGCTTAACACGTCAATCCCTGACAAACATTGACTCCATAAAATGAGGTTTGACTGTAATGTATCTGGTCTCTAGAGCACTGAAACAGCTTAACACTTCAACCCATGACAAACATTGAGACCATAAAGTGAGGTTTGACTGTACGGTAGCTGGTCTCTAGAGCACTGAAGGCGCTTAACACTACAACTCCTATCAAACATTTCGACCATAAAGTGAGGTTTGACTGTACTGTATATGGTATGTAGGGCATTGAAAGCGCTTAACATTTCAACCCATGGCAAATATTGGGACCATAAAGTGAAGCTTCCCTGTATTGTATCTGTTCTGTAGGGCATTGAAATCACTTAACACTTCAACTCCTGACAACAATTTGGACCATAATGTGAGGTTTGACTGTACGGTAACTGGTCTCTAGAGCACTGAAGGCGCTTAACACTTCAAATCCTGTCAAACATTTCGACCATAAAATGAGGTTTAACTGTTCTGTATCTGGTATGTAGGGCATTGATAGCGCTTAACACTTCAACCCCTCACAAACATTGGGTTCATAAAATGAGGTTTGACTGTACTGTATGTGGTGTCTATGTCATTGACAGCGCTTAACACTTCAAACCCTGGCAAATATTGCGACCATAAAGTGAGGTTTGACTGTACTGTATCAGGTCTCTGGGGCATTGAAAGCGCTTAATTAGACAACCCCTGGGAAATATTGTAACCATAAAGAGAGGTTTGAGTGCATTTGATCTGGTCTTTGGGGCATAGGAAGCACTTAACACTTCAATCCTAGACAAACATTTCGAGCATAAAGTGAGGTTTGTCTGTACTATATCTTGTCCCTAGGGCATTGAAAGCGATTAACATTGCAACCCCTGGCAAACATTGGGACCATGAAATGAGGTCTAACTGTACTGTATCAGGTCTGTAGGGCATTGAAACGCTTAATACGACAGCCACTGGCAAATATTTTGACCATAAAGAGAGGTTTGATTGCATATTATCTGTTCTTTGGGGCATTGAAAGCGCTTAACAATTCAACCCCTGACAAACATTGGGTCCATAAAATGAGGTTTGACTGTACAGTATCTGGTGTATAGGTCATTGAACGCGCTTAATACTTCAACATCTGGCAAATATTGCGACCATAAAGTGACTTTTGACTGTACTGTATCTGATCTGTAGGGCATTGACAGCGCTTAACACTTCAACCCCTGACAAATATTGACTCCTTAAAATGAGGATTGACTGTACTGTATCTGGTGTCTAGGTCGTTGAAAGCGCTTAACACTTCAACCCCTGGCAAACATTGTGAACATAAAATGAGGTTTGACTCTACTGTTTCAGGTCTCTATGGTATTGAAAGCGCTTAATACGACAACCCCTGGCAAATAATGTGACCATAAAGAGAGGTTTGATTGCATTTTATCTGGTCTTTGGGGCATTGGAAGAACTTAACACTTGAACCCTAGACAAACATTGCGAGCATAAAGTGAGTTTTGTCTTTACTGTATCTGGTCTGTAGGGCATTGAACGCGCTTACCATTTTGAACCACTGGCAAACATTGGGACCACAAAGTGAGGCTTGGCTGTACTGTATTTGAACTGTAGGGCATTGAAGGCACTTTACACTTCAACTCCTGGCAAACATTGGGGCCATAAACTGAAGTTTGCCTGTACTGTATCTGATCTGTAGGGCATTACAATAATTTACATTGCAACCCTTGGCAAACTTTGCGACCATAAATTGAAGTTTCTCTCTACTGTATCTGGTCTCTAGGGCATTAAAAGCGCTTCACACTTCAACCCCTGGCAAACATTGGGACCATAAAATTAATCTTCCCTGTACTGTATCTATTCTGTAGGGCATTGACAGCGCTTAACACTCCAACCCCTGACAAACATTGACTCCATAAAATGAGGTTTGACTGTACTGTATCTGGTGTGTAGGTCATTGAAAGCGCTTAACACTTCAACCCCTGACAAACATTGACTCTATAAAATGAGGTTTGACTGTACTGTATCTGGTGTGTAGGTCATTGAAAGCGCTTAACACTTCAAACCCTGCAAATATTGAGACCAAAAAGTGAGGTTTCACTGTACTGTATCTGGTCTGTAGGGCATTGAAAGCGCTTAACACTTCAACCCATGGCAAACATTGAGACCACAGAGTGAGGTTTGGCTGTACTATATCTTGTCCCTAGGGCATTGAAAGCGATTACCACTTAAACCGCTGGCAATCATTGTGACCATAAAGTGAGGTTTGACTGTACTGTATCTGGATTCTAGGGCATTGAATGCGCTTAACATTTCAACCCTTGGAAATATTGGAACCATAAAATTAAGCTTCCCTGTACTGTATCTGTTCTGTAGAACATTGACAGCGCTTAACAAATCAATCCCTGACAAACATTGACTCCATAAAATGACGTTTGACTGTAATGTATCTGGTCTCTAGAGCACTGAAACAGCTTAACACTTCAACCCATGACAAACATTGAGACCACAAAGTGAGATTTGGCTATACTATATCTGACCTGTAGGGCATTGAAAGCACTTTACACTTCAATCCCTGGCAAACTTTGCGACAATAAAGTGAGGTTTGTCTGTATTATATCTTGTCTCTAGGGCATTGATAGCGATTAACATTTCAACCCTTGGAAAACATTGGGACCATCAAATGAGGTTTTACTGTACTATATCTGGTGTCTAGGTCATTGAAATCGCTAAACATTTCAACCCCTGGCAAATATTAGGACCATAAAGTGAGGTTTGACTGTAGGTAACTGGTCTCTAGAGCACTGAAGGCGCTTAACACTTCAACTCCTGTCAAACATTTCGACCATAAAGTGAGGTTTGACTGTACTGTATCTGGTATGTAGGGCATTGAAAGCGCTTAACATTTCAACCCTTGGCAAATATTGGGACCATAAAGTGAACCTTCCCTGTATTGTATCTGTTCTGTAGGGCATTGAAATCACTTAATACTTCAACTCCTGACAAAAATTGGGACCATAATGTGAGGTTTGACTGTACGGTAACTGGTCTCTAGAGCACTGAAGGCGCTTAACACTTCAACTCCTGTCAAACATTTCGACCATAAAATGAGGTTTGACTGTACTGTATCAGGTCTCTGGGGCATTGAAAGCGCTTAATTAGACAACCCCTGGGAAATATTGTAACCATAAAGACAGGTTTTAGTGCATTTTATCTGGTCTTTGGGGTTTAGGAAGTACTTAACACTTCAATCCTAGACAAACATTGCGAGCATAAAGTGAGGTTTGTCTGTACTATATCTTGTCCTTAGGGCATTGAAAGCGATAAACATTGCAACCCCTGGCAAATATTGCGACCATAAAGTGAAGTTTGATTGTACTGTATCTGATCGGTGTGGCATTCAAAGTACTTAACACTTCAACCCCTGGCAAACATTGCGACCATAAAATGAGGTTTGACTCTACTGTATCAGGTCTCTAGGGTATTGAAAGCGCTTAATACGAAAACCCCTGGCAAATACTGTGACCATAAAGAGAGGTTTGATTGCATTTTATCTGGTCTTTGGGGCATTGGAAGAACTTAACACTTGAACCCTAGACAAACATTGCGAGCATAATGTGAGTTTTGACTTTACTGTATCTGGTCTGTAGGGCATTGAAAGCGCTTACCATTTCGAACCACTGGCAAACATTGGGACCACAAAGTGAGGCTTGGCCGTACTGTATTTGAACTGTAGGGCATTGAAAGCACATAACTCTTCAACCCCTGACAAATTTTGCGACCATAAAATGAGGTTGCTCTGTACTGTGTCTGGTCTCTAGGTCATTGAAGGCGCTTTACACTTCAACTCCTGGCAAACATTGGGGCCATAAACTGAAGTTTGCCTGTACTGTATCTGATCTGTAGGGCATTAAAACACTTTACATTGCAACCCTTCGCAAACTTTGCGACCATAAATTGAAGTTTCTCTCTACTGTATCTGGTCTCTAGGGCATTGAAAGCGCTTCACATTTCAACCCCTGGCAAACATTAGGACCATAAAATGAAGCTTCACTGTATTGTATCTGGTCTGTAGGGCATTGAAAGCGCTTAACACTTCAACCCCTGGCAAACATTGGGACCATAAAATGAGGTTTGACTCTACTGCATATGGTCTGTAGGGCATTGAAAGCGCTTAATATTTGGACCCCTTACAAACTTTGGTTCCATAAAATGAGGTTTGACTGTACTGTATCTGGTGTCTAGTTCATTGACAGCGATGAACAATTTAACCCCTGGCAAACATTGGGACCACAAAGTGAGGTCTAACTCTACTGTGTCAGGTTTCTAGGGCATTGAAACGCTTAATACGACAACCTCTGCCAAACATTTTGACCATAAAGTGAGGTTTGATTGTATTATATCTAGTTTTTGGGGCATTGAAAGCACATAACACTTCAACACCTCTCAAAAAATGGGACCATAATGTGAGGTTTATCTGTACTGTATCTGGTCTCTAGAGCACGGAAAGCGCTTAACACTTCAACTCTTGTCAAACACTGGGACCATACAGTGAGGTTTGACTGTACTGTATCTGATCTGTAGGGCATTGAAATCACTTAACACTTCAAACCGTGGCAAACATTGGGACCGTAAAATGAGGTTTGACTCTACTGTATCAGGTCTATAAAGCATTGAAAGCGCTTAATACGACCACCCTTGCAAATACTGTGACCACAAAGAGAGGTTTGATTGCATTTTATCTGATCTTTGGGGCATTGGAAGCACTTAACACTTCAACCCTAGACAAACATTGCGAGCATAACGTGAGGTTTGACTTTACTGTATCTGGTCTGTAGGGTATTGAAATCACTCAAAACTTCAACTCCTGACAAACATTGGGACCATAAAGTGAGGTTTGACTGTACTGTATCTGGTCTGTAGGGCATTGAAAGCGCTTAACACTTCAACCCATGGGAAACATTGAGACCACAAAGTTTGGTTTGGCTGTACTATATCTGACCTGTAGGGCATTGAATGCACTTTACACTTCAACCCCTGTCAAATTTTGCGACCATAAAATGAGGATTGTCTCTACTATGTCTTGTTCCTAGGGCATTGAAATCGAATAAAATTTCGACCCCTGGCAAATATTGGGACCATAAAATGAGGTTTGACTGTACTGTATCTGGTATGTAGGGCATTGAAAGCGCTTAACACTTCAACCTCTAGCAAACATTGGGACCATCAGTGAGGTTTGACTGTACTGTATCTGGAGTCTAGGTCATTGAAAGCGCTTAACATTTCAACCTCTACCAAACATTGGGACCATAAAGTGAGGTTTGACACTAATGTATCAGGTCTCTAGGGCATTGAAAGCGCTTAATACGACAACCCCTGGGAAATATTGTGACCACAAAGAGAGGTTTGATTGCAATTTATCTGGTCTCTGGGGCATTGGAAGCACTTAACACTTCAATCCTAGACAAACATTGCGACCATAATATGAGGTTTGTCTGTACTATATCTTCTACTTAGGACATTGAAAGCGATTAACACTTCGACCCCTGGCAAACATTGTGACCATAAAATGAGGTTTGACTCTACTGTATCAGGTCACTAGGGCATTGAAAGCGCTTAATACGACAACAACCAGCAAACATTTTGACCATCAAGACAGGTTTGATTGCATTTTATCTGGTCTTTGGGGCATTGAAAGCACATAACATTTCAACCCCTGGCAAACATTGCGACCATAAAGTGAGGTATGACCCTACTGTATATTTTTGGAGGGCATTGAAATCACTTTACACTTCAACACCTGTCAAACACTGGGACCATAATGTGAGGTTTGACTGTACTGTATCTGTTCTCTAGAGCACTGAAAGCGCTTAGCACTTCAACACCTGTCAAACATTTGGACCATAAAGTGAGGTTTTACTGTACTGTATCTGGTATTTAGGGCATTGAAAGCACTTAACACTTCAAACTCTGTCAAACATTGGGACCTTAAAATGAAGCTTCACTGTACTGTATCTGGTCTGTAGGGCATTGAAAGCGCTTAATATTTCAACCCCTCACAAAAATTGGGTCCATAAAATGAGGTTTGGCTGTACTATATCTGACATGTAGGGCATTGAAAGCACTTTACACTTCAACCCCCGACAAACTTAGCGACCATAAAATGAGGTTTGTCTGTACTATATCTTGTCCCTAGGGCATTGAAAGCGATTCACCCTTCAACCCTTGGCAAATGTTGCGACAATAAATTGAGGTTTGACTGTACTGTATCTGGTCTATAGGGCATTGAAAGCGCTTAACACTTCAACCCCTGACAAACATTGACTCCATAAAATGAGGTTTGACTGTACTGTATCTGGTGTGTAGGGCATTGAAAGCGCTTAACACTTCAACCCATGGCAAATATTGAGACCACAAGGTGAGGTTTGGCTGTACTATATCTGACCTGTAGGGCATTGAATGCACTTTACTCTTCAACCCCTGACAAACTTAGCGACCATAAAATGAGGTTTGTCTGTACTATATATTGTCCCTAGGCCATTGAAAGCACTTTACTCTTCAACCCCTGGCAAACTTTGCGACAATAAAGTGAGGTTTGTCTGTACTATATCTTGTCCCTAGGGCATTGAAAGCGATTAACATTTCTACCCCTGGCAAACATTGGGACCATAAAGTGAGGTTTGACTGTACCGTATCTGATCTGTAGGACATTGACGCATTTAACTCTTCACCCCTGGGAAACATTGGGATCGTAAACTCAGGTTTGACTGTATTGTATCTGGTCTTTAGGGCATTGAAAGCGCTTAAAACTTCAACCGTTGGCAAATATTGGGACCATAAAGTGAGGTTTGACTCTACTGTATCTAGTCAGAAGGGCATTGAAATCACTGAACACTTCAACACTTTGCAAACATTGGGACCATAAAGTGAGGTTTGACTGTTTTGTATCTGGTCTGTAGGGCATTGGAAACGCATAAAACTTCAACCCCTGGCAAACGCTGCGACCATAAAGAGAGGTTTGAATTTACTGTATCTGGTCTCTAGAGCACTGAAAGTGCTTAGCATGCGCACCCAACCCTGACCGTATGACTCCTAAGGAGTGTTGGCCAGTACTCAACCAAGACCAAGCACTTCAACTCCTGTCAACAATTGGGACCATAAAGTGAGGTTTGACTGTACTGTATCTCGTCTCTAGAGCACTGAAAGCTCTTAACACTTCAACCCCTGGCAAACATTGGGACCATAAAGTGAGGTTTGACTGTACTCTATCTGATCTGTAGGGCATTGATAGCACTTTACTCTTGAAACCCTGGCAAACTTTGCGACCATAAAGTTAGGTTTGTCTCTACTGTATCTGGTCTCTAGAGCATTGGAAGCTCTTAACACTTCAACCCCTGGCAAACATTGGGACCATAAAGTGAAGTTTGACTGTTCTGTATCTGGTCTATAGGGCATGGAAAGCGCTTAACACTTCAACCACTGGCAACAATTGGGACCATAAAGTGAGGTTTGGCTGTATTTGATCTGGTTTGTAGGGCATTGGAAGCGCTTAACACTTCAACCCCATACAAACATTGCTACCATAAAGTGAGGTTTGACTTTACTGTATTTGGTCTGTAGGGCATTGAAAGCACTTAACACTTCAAATCCTGGGAAATTTCGGGACCATGAAGTGAGGTTTGACTGAACTGTATCTGGTCTCTCTGTCATTGAAAGTGCTTTACACTTCAACCCCTGGCAAACATTGGGAACATAAAGTGAGGTTTGACTGTACTATGTCTGATGTGTAGGGCTTTGAATGCGCTTAACACTTTAACCACTTGCAAACATTGGGAACATAAAATGAGGTTTGACTGTATTATATCTGATGTGTATGGCATTGAATGCGCTTAACACTTCAACAACAGGCAAACATTTGGGCCATAAAGTGAGGTTTGACTTTACTGTATCTGATCTGCAGGGCATTGAAAGCACTTAACACTTCAAATCCTGGGAAACATTGGGACCAAGAAGTGAGGTTTGACTGAACTGTATCTGGTCTCTATGTCATTGAAAGCGCTTAACACTTCAACCCCTGGCAAACATTGGGAACATAAAGTGAGGTTTGACTGTACTGTATCTGGTCTGTAGGGTATTGAAAGTGCTTAACACTTGAACCCCTGGCAAACATTGGGACCACAAAGTGTGGTTTGACTGTACTGTTTCTGGTCTCTGGGGCATTGAAAGCGCTTAACTCTAATCCTGACAAACCTGATTATTTGAAGACCAGCTCTACCGCACAGGGAAGTATTAAGCCATGCTGCAATTACTTCTAGCTAGATATTCATTATTACAGTTGAGTGAACTGAGGCAATGCAGAGAGACCAAATTAGTCCAAACATTCTGATATCCAAAATACATAAATAAAACACGGGATTAATTGTGAATGTTTATTACTCACAATCTACATAAATACGTATTTATGCCAAATACTTTACAAAAAACTGGCAGCATAACATGGTTTGTACTTGAATACCGATTTATGTACAAGGTCAACTAATAGCTACTGCACTTACCTGGAAGTAAATTGCAAATTCATCGTTTCCTTCCGTCGTATAAGATATGTTTACTTTCAGTTTGCCAGAGCATTCCTGCTCGCCGTCAATTGGAGTCACCTGCAAGAGGGATCCACTAGGCGAATACCACTGCTTAACAGCAAAATTGGTGCTTGTTTCAAGTGGCGAGTAGACTGACTGTGACCTCGTGAATTTGTAACGTGGTACGGTTGCCTGAAAAAAAATTGATGTGTACATCGATGCCTTCAGAATGCTACTTTTAGAAACAGTTACGAAGCTTGAAAGTGGCTTCTCTAAGTGTAGAGTGCTGATAGAGTTTGGGTCAGGGAATATCCTCTTGAACAGGATCTACTCAAGATATTACATAACTTTAGTATCCTGTGTCTAGGTTCATCCGTCTGCTAATTGCTGCTCAATAATGGGATGGCATATGAATCAGGTATATATAAAATATTTTATTTTGTTAAGCGCCACATCCAATATTGTTCACAGCGTTTTACAACAATATACAAAGTATGTTAAAAATAATGCTTTTGAATAAAAGACAATAGTTGTTATATCATAGATAAAATGAACTAATAATAATAGTAATTAAGACAATAAATATAGTAGAAAAGGAATGTGATATAAAATATTATAAAATAAAATAATTAAGATCATATTATTATTATTTTAATAAATAAACTAAAATTAATGTAAACATTAATAAATTAGGCTAAAACGTATATGAAAAGTAAATAAATAAATAAATAAATAGTGTTGGTAAGCGTCCGAGTTACATATATGCTGCAGTGAACAGGTGAGTCTTCAACACAGATTTAAATGATTCCAGTGAATATATGTTAAAAATCTGTCTTACACTCAGTCTTCAATAAAGTCAAATTCAGCTGGTTAATATTACACTCACTTTTCACACATCATAAAAGAGTTAGTGATTCTGAATGTGTGCACCATTCAAATCTTATTATTAAAAAAGTTATTTTATTGCATCGGAACACATATTAAAATCAGGCAGCTACAGGCATTTTTACTTGCTGCTCATCATAACTCCATACTCCAAAATATACCTTAACCATTTCAGGTCGGCTGCCCACTATAGATGTTAGCCGTACTGTGACGTTTTAGGTCGGCTGCTCGCAATAGCGTGTTCAGGTGTAAGCTTGCTTGCATTTAGTATAACTCCTGTTTGGTTGTTATGTGGAACAACTTGTTGCATACTGAACGCCAAGGGAATAATTCAGGATTCTGTTTATGTCAAAGTTGTCATACTGTTCTATTGAATATTACAAAATTATTTAGTTTTTTCTGCCACGATTACGGCAAAGGCGGTTTGCAGCAGCGCTGCTGACGACAATATTTGGGAACAATTTAAAGATTTACTGACGTTTCGGACTTAGACAAAAGGGTGTTTGCAGAAGGTGATAATGTGTGTTTTCGCCTGCCTGTCACTGAAAGTATCGACGAAGATTGTAACGATTCGACTGCTGAAATTGACGATATTATTGATGGGTTTTCTGATCATGACGTTGATGATGCTGGTGACACGGGACCATTGGTAAATTTTGAATTATCTGTTCCTATGGTAACCAGATTACAAAGACAAATTGCACGATCTTATCCGAGGATCATTCTACTTCAAAAACATACAAGGTGTTCCTATTCGAAAACTTATTTCTTGGTAAAAAAGCAACTGAAATGAAATAGGTCATATTTCTAACAACTCTCAGGGAATGCTGTCTGCAGCAGTCACACAGTGACAGGGCCGTAGAACTAAAATGGTTAAGGCGTGAACAGTCGTGACGCATAACATATAGAAATAACGGTGAACAAATTAGTGATACACACGGTGATATCAATTTCTTGGGTGGTGGGCTGGAACGAAGGAATCTTGAAGTAGAACTGTCCCATCGCGTCTGTTGTGTAGTTGTACTTCACATCTGACATGGAGCCCTTTGCGTTTTCACGCACTTTGATTGTCACCAGTTCCCCTGGCGCCGGTGTTCCATCAGGTTTTGTAGCAATACACTGCAGAAACAAACACGCGCCATCACAGTATCATATCGCACAAAACAAATACACCATAGAAACAAACATGCACCGTCACTGTAGTATCGCACAAAACAAGTGCTACATAGTAACAGACACGCGCCGTCAGAGTCATATTGCACAAAACAAGTACACCATAGAAACAAACATGCACCTTCATGGTGTAGTATCGCACAAAACATGTACACCATAGAAACCAACACGCACCGTCACAGTGTAGTATCACACAAAATAACCATACTATAGAAACATACATGCAGCTTTACATTTTAGAGATCACAAGTTCGCAGACCCCACTAAACACATTGCATCTTTTATTGGCTCAATACATGGTGTAGACTTGATGTTTACGATCACCAATTGCTACCAACATCAATTTGCATTAACATGTTTTACTCACAAGGTGGCATCACTGTAGCGATATAATTTCCCTGCGATCTGTGGCGACAACCCAACCACCCCCATATGTAATGCGTTTGGAACAGACTTATACGACGGACCCATAGTGTTACTGTTTTACACAAAACAAATACATCAGAGAAACAAACATACACCACATGACAACAGTAAGGGCCTACTCTGTTACATAAAACAAATACACCATCAGGCCTATTATATGTCAATAGAGAACATTATCAGGTGCCATGGTGCTTCTCGTCCTCGGTGGTTCTTTTACATCCCAACTTGAGACGGGACAGACATTAATGAACCACAGGCGAAATTAGTTCCCAAAGTTGAGAGTCAGCCTCCCACACCAAATGTGCAATGACTACCGGGTTTTGAACTCAGAACTCTTGCACCATAGGTGGACGTCTTAACAACACACTACCGCATCTCGCGTAGAAGACAACATATAAATGCTCTACAAGAAATTACCTACATCTAAACATCTTAAGACACATTGATGCAGAACATTAAAGCACAAACCTTTCCGTAGTAGGGCAGTCCAGGTTTGAAGTAGCTGGGAGAGTAAGGCTTGAACTCCAGCGTCAGAATTTGCCGGGTAATTTCAGCACTGCCAGTTCCATTTAGTGTAACACCTGCCAGATAATATGTGTACATTACTTTTTATGCATTTAACACCAATCCTTTGAATCTGCTTGTCGGTCATGCAATGACAATGAAACATGTGCATCATTTTTGTCCATTGGCACTGCACCACAGGTTTTCACAAATACGTCGTCATGATTGACACCTGTCTCTGACTGGATTAGGCTTTTAGCCATGCGTTTAGCTGATTTGGTGACATAAGCACTCCCATAAAGAATGGCAAACTTGTCATGTAAACAAACCAGCTGTGCGTTTGAGCGCAGACTGTGTTTGGCTGAATCGTCGCTTCCCAACTCAAGTTCTATTTAATTAATTTTGAACCAACGGGGTCAAAATTAATTTAATGTCTCCCTGTTAATTTCACCAAAATGAAATAAAACATGCAGAAACAAAGGAGTGTATCATAGCGATTACTTGGTAGGTTTGTTTTTCATGTTATTAATCTGAAACGTGAGGAGCAAAACAATCGAACTGAGGGAGGAGTTTTAATCTATTCACATATTACGTACACATCTGAACACCAGTGAATCATATTGGCGATGCGTGAAATGAATGTATGAAGCAAGTTAAATCTACGTTTAGTACTCTACCTGTGGCTTCCTCTTTGACGGACGCATCCACTCTCAATTTTGTATTGGAGATTCCAAAGTTTCGTGAAGACAACATCAGCAGGGGGGTGTTGACATTGAATTTAACACAGCCGTTAATCTACAGCAGAATATAACACTACAGTTAACAAATGCAATATATATTTACCCACCATCAAATAAACAGCAACCTGGTAAACGATGCAAAGACAGAACCAGGTTGTTGCTCTCTTTACTGGGTATTGGCAGCCTTCTTATTTTACACCCAGCCGTGGGCAGACAATTTGAAGATGGCAGCCAGTTGTGAATTGTATTATGTGTTGCTTGCGTTAAAATATGGACATCTCATCAACCATTGCATGAAAATACATGAAATTAATTACATTGACTAAAGAAATGAATGTTTGAATAAAATATGTTGGTAAAATTGCTGTATTGCATTCAATTAAGTTTCAGATCTTGAAGCGAAGTTCAACAATTACGATGACAAAATAAAACATCTATTTCGTCATGCTTTACCAAACATTCTCAGAACCTACCATAAGTGTTCCATTGAAACAAATGTAGGCATGCATATTAGTTTTGCCTGAGTAAAACAGTTATCCAATTCTGATGGTTAGTTTTCAAATAATACAATACTTTGTAAACGACATCAACGTGCGTGAAAACATAAAAATAATAATTTCCAAAATGGCTACCGTCTACCGATCATATTACTGAATGAAATGTTCCATTCCAATATAAAATCAACAACTGAAATGTCGAAAGACAACAACTTCTTTCACAAATATTTGTACCCTTAGCATTATCAGTGTGATCAGTGTATCAAAATACACCAAAAATAAACACATTAAACAAGGTGTGGACTGTGCCATGATCAAGATGGCTGCATATATACTACGAAATGAAGACGCCGACAACAGGTCATCTGCTGGACATCTCCATGTCTAATTTCTCACTGACATCGTAGATGGATGATAATAGAACTCTGTGATCGTTGCCAACACTACTTATGCTGTATACATCAATTTCTGACTGAAATTTAACGGAAAACGATCTCAATCAAATTCGCCAAATGCCGCGTGATGGCAGAACGCAACAGCATTTTAACGAACGCAACTCAACTTCCTTTCGCAAGATGGCAAAAGCACATGACATTGTATTCTTGACCTTTATAGAATCTAGGTCACCAATTAAAATTATAGGTGGCAGGTGAACAAGGAAGCCTTTGGCTTATCGAGAGTCCAAACCCTTTTATCTATGTGTATCCCGCCCTTCTGAGGTGTGTGTCGATTTTATTTTAAAACATATTCACGCTACTAGTGCCGACACAATCAGCAGATAATCTGTTCCATTCATTTACAGTCCTTTGTGAAAATGAGAACTTTCTTATATCTAATCTACACTGCTCCTTTGCTAATGTAACTTCATGTCCTCTAGTCCTTCTATCTTTCTTAACTGAGAAAACAATATTTCTATCAATATTTTCATAACCATTTATTATTTTAAACACTTTTATCTGATCTCCTGGTCTCTAGTGTTGTTAAACCACATCCTTTTAGGCGAATTTCATAACTAAGATCCCTCAGTTTTTGTATAATTTTAGTCGCTCTGTACTCTTTCTAGCATATGTATGTCTTTCTTGCGATATGGCCTCCACGCTAGTATACAATATTCTAAATGAGGCCTCACTATTGTTCTGTACAGCGGTATTATTAGTTCTTTTTCCTTATACGCTATATTTCGCCTAATTAATCCAAGGATTTGATTTCCCTTTGAAGTTGCAATTCCGCACTGCTCTGAAACCTTCATATCAGCACTAAGTCCTTTTCATTTACAGTAGTACTTAGTATAGTAACCCCCATTGTATATTCTACATCTTCGTTCCCATGTCCTGTGTGGAGGCATTTACATTTCCCAAAATTGAACAGCATTTGCCACTTTTCAGACCATTTGATCAACCAATCTTGTAAATGCTGTATATCTCCATAACTGTTATCCTTCTAAAAACTTTTGTATCATCCGCAAATTTCAACACCTTGCTTGTTATTTCATCATCCAAATCGTTGATTTATATTAAGACTAATATAGGTCCTAGTACTGATCCTTGTGGTACCTCACTCAATACCAATTTCCAGTTTAAAGCCTCCCCATCAACTACTACACGTTGTCTTCTGTCAATCAGCCATTTTTATATCCAGTTTATTATACCATTTCCTGTGTCATGGGCCTTTAGTTTAAACAGTAATCTTTGATGTGGTACTTTGTCGAAAGCTTTTTGAAAATCTAAGTAGACGATATCTACTGGTGATTCCTCATCTACCCACTTAGTGATGTCTTCCAAAAAACATAACATATTTGTTAAGCGCATGACCTCGCTTAAAAAAAACCATGTTGAGATGGGTTTATCAAGTTATGTTTAACAAGAAAATCGACCATGTGATCTTTAATTAGTCTTTGTAATAATTTGCAAATCACTGATGTTAAACTCACTGGTCTGTAATTCTCTTACTTGTTTCTCGAACGTTTTTTTAAATAACGGAATAATGTCTGCCTCTTTCGATTCTAAAGGAACCACTATCTCTTCTAATGACGAATTGAAAACTGTTGTAAGCGGTATACTAATTTGTTCTACAATTTCCAATAGTAGTTTGGGCGGAATCCCATCCACTCCAGGTGATTTATTATCCTTCATAGCCCTTATTTTCTTAGCTACCATTTCCGGGGTTACAATTAATTGTCCTAAATAGTCTGAATCTGCCCCCTTGAACTTAGCCTCTGGTATTGGCAGTGAACTAATATCTTCCCTGGTAAACACTGAACTAAAATACTCATTCAGGTCTTCTGCCATTAAGAATCCCCCTGATATTATATTTCCAGCACTATCTTCTAGAGGACCGATCTTATCCTGAACTTTCTGTTTGCTTCGAACATACGCATAAAAACTCTTGCTGTCATGTTTTATATTACTAGCTAATTGTTGTTCATAGCTTCTCTTTGAATTTCTAATTTCAGCTGCAGCTTGGTTAAGTGTTTCTTTATAAATGTTGTAGTCTTCATCATTTCTAGTACATCTATATGACTTCCACATCATTTGTTTATACTTAAATTTCCCAATGGCTTCTCCTTCGATACATGTTTCTTTTTGGACTGTTTCCCTTGTTTTTTGAAAGGCACACATTTATTGACTGTGCACTTAATTTCACTCTTTAAGATATTCCAGCATTTTTTGCTGTCTTATTTTTCAGTGTGTTATTCCAGTCTATCTTTGTTAAATATTTCCTTATGTCCTTATACTTTCCTTTGTGGAAATTTCTCTTATACTGCTGTTTACAATCCGTTTCTGATTTTACTTTGATGATAAAATGTATCTTGTTGTGATCACTACTCCCCAGTGGCTCACATATCTTGATATTGTCAACTAATTCATTCTGTAAGGACAAAACTATGTCTAACACATTCTCACCCCTGGTTGGTTCTAGCACATGTTGAGAAAAGGAAGTATCTTGAACTAAAACTAAAAACTTGTGGTCCTCACTCCCTATACTCTGTAGAGATTTCCATTGTATATGCCCCTGGTTAAAATCCCCCATAATAATACAGTCCCTTTTGCTTACTTCCCTTGTAGCGTTTTGTCTTTTTTCATTCTATTCTATGCTTATGTTTGGACTTCGATAAACTAACCCAACTGTTAACGTTGAGTTTCCTGTAACTATGTTACACCAAACAGCTTCTTCGCAAACTGCTTCTCTTTCTAATTTTATTTCATAAGCCTGGGATAAATTCTTTAATATATAAAATAACTCTACCTCCCTTTCTTCCTATTCTATCTTTCCTAAACATTACATATCCTGTCAGTCCCAATTCGGCATCTGATATATCGGTTGTAGTCCAGGATTCGGTTATACCTATTATGTGAGGGTCAAAATCTTCTACCATAATGTTTAGTTCATTTCTTTTGTTTACTCTACTCCTTGCATTTAAACAAACACATTTATATCCAGCTTCAGAACAGTTTTCCAGACTGTTCTTTGTTGATTTATTTGTGCTGTCTTCATCTATGCCTCCAGTTTCAGGTTTCTTTGCGAGTCCCCCAGCGAATCTAGTTTAAATAGATGCAACCTGTCCCACTCTCAACAGATCGCAGCAGCTTCTCTGAGAAAACTGCTGCCCCTTTCCACTAAGATGGAGGCCGTCTCTCATGTATATATCTTCTCTCCCAAAAAAGTATCCCCATGAATCTGTGAATCCCACCCCCTCTACTTCACACATCTGCTCAACTTGTGCGTTGATCACCATCCTCTTGCAGTTTGTATACGTTGCCCCCCTTCCTCCCATTACTGGCAAAATTCCTTAGGGAATAATCTGTTCAACTCTTGTCTTCTTTAGCTTCCTCACTAACTGTCTATACTTATGTACTATCTCAGTTGTTCCCTTCCTGTCTGCATTATTTGTTCCTACGGAGAAGCAAGTTTTTGGATGGCCTGCGCGTACGAGGGGGTGGTCGCTTTTGGCACAGTTGCACAATAAATAGTTAAAATTATTCTATTGAGCGTTTATGTTTAAGTAGGTATTTGCATCTGATCACTTTACAATATTCTAGCAATCAAATATGTTAGGGGTCAGACCATGATGTTTAAAAAATAACTATATATAAAAAAGTCAATTTGCACTGCTGGTTTTGCTGGAAATCTGCTTAGGATCAAAAGTATTTGTGCATAAATTTATCATTCGATTGTTTGTTTGTTTGATGAACATAACAATATATGTACTTTATCAGAAAATACAAGAATAACAAACCTCATCAGCTATGTTGACGCAAGGTCGTTTCCTGCCGTAACCATAGTTACCAACAACACAGATTTTGATTTTGACATCGCCTTTCACTGACTTGCCATACGTGTACCTGAAATTAATAGCATCCTGTAGAAACCAGTATGTGGTTTAATTGCAACTGACAAACAAAATTTATTTTCATTATATAGGGGACATGTCATTGTTTTATTACTGCACACAAGCGAAGTCAGTCTGTTTGTGAAAAGCAGGTGAGACGACCAAACATCCTGGAATTTAGACATGTGTTTCTGAGAACAAATTTGTATACCAAGTGGAGTGGTGAGAGCATCGACAGATTTCAGGTTTGAATCCTCTTATTGTTATAGAGCTTTGGGTAAGTGACACTTCACATTGGTCCAGTTCATTCAGTTGTGTGAATGAGTACCTGACAATGGACAGTGGTGGATATTTGTGCACAAATAATTGTCGCATGTAATTGCAACATGGCTGAATGCTTCCCGGTGAAGTCAAGATGGTGTTGGACTGAACAGATCCGACTGGGAATGAAGTAAAGCGCATTAACAACGTGGATACCGTGGTGTATAAGAGCTTACTTTTTATAATGAAACAAGCCAAGAAACTGGGAATGCCACCCATGGAGCACATCTCAATTCGGCTATTTTTTTTAACATAGATCATACTTACATTGCGCATATTTCCCCTTCCACTGTTTTTGCATCAACGGGAACATAGGACGGAGGCTTGACAGTCACCTCAAACTTTGGTAACACTGAATCACAACAAACATGTACCTGTCCAACAATTTTGCAAAACAAATAAACTGAAAAAAATGTGAAATACTTGTGTAAGAGTTTAGTTCTCGAGTTTTTAAGATTCTAGGTTTTTAGTTTCTATGTAATAATTTGCAACATTTTATAAATATTTCTATACAAATACATGCTCTCATCTTTTGTTTTTCGCAAATCAATTGTCCCATCTTTTTGATCAAAAGCAAACAATATGCAATTTCTCATTAACTGTACAAGTTTCATGAAAACGCATATATTATGTCACACACACAGACAGCAAAAATTTCACAAAACGTGCTAACTCTCTTGTTTACAAAATGAAAGCATTAGAAACATAAAAATGCTACTTTGACCAAAAAGGTAGCAGCACTTACCACAGTTAACGCCAGAATGGTGAACAGGTTTTTAATTCCAGTACAGATAGATAACAAAAATACAACTGTGGTCAACAGGCGGCAGCACCTACCAGCATGGGTTTAGCCTGAGACAGGTATTTACAACTGATAAATTGGTGGAATTTAAACAGGGCCAGCTGGCCACTAGATTAACTAATAGTTCCAAGTCTAGAGGCCCACATTATTGACTATCATTAGCAATGGTAGGGAAACAAATTGAATCGGTCAGTATTAATTTAATAAATGGCTCAAATGACACAGGTTTGTTATTGAAAAAACTAAACTGGCCAATAATGGGTGTGACTGATGTAAATGGCTTCCACACAAGCTCTTCACGTGGTAAAGTGCACACTTTTGTTTAATTCAAGACTGCCTGCCTACCATATTCCTTAACTTCAATTGTTCGCACGGTACGTTTGCCTGCAACATCACCCGTGATTTTCCAATTCCCCTGAATTGGGTCATCACTGATCGCAAACTCAAAGCTGGCCAGACCTGAAATAAATAGTATTAGAATAATTGCTTACTATCGTTTCCTTTAAAGCTCAATACGAATAACGTAACATTAAAATACATAAAACTATATATAGAAACAATTTTAATAAATATTCATTAATGGATAATTATCAAATTAAATAAAAAATAACTGTGATTAATTCAAACACATTAGTACAGTCGACATGTTAAAACATAATTTATACTAAACACCATGTTTTTATGATAACAACAATTAGTTTGCTCCTTCAACGTAACAGTGTTCGTGTATATTAGCTTATTTGTTGACATTACCCCCAAGAAACTTACAATTTTCTATATTTAGAAATGGTAAGGTTCCCGAGATTAAATGTTTAAAAAATTTGAAATTAGTTTTTTTATTTTAATCTAATCGAAATAAAATATGTACATTACCGTTGTTTGTTTTCACGTCACTCCATTGGGCGAGGCGAGATCCACTCGGGTTTTCGATCCATACACCTGAGATCTGTATACAACAAACGAACCATTTGTTAAACGTTAAATTTGTCAAGGCCCAAACTAGTTAAGTTACAGTTAACTAGTTTAGTTAACTCTAACTGGATCTGAATTTTACGAGATCTGCAATTTTTTATATAAAATTATCTGATGCTGATAAAAAGTGCATTTAAAATTTATCAAAATAGTTCGGTATTTGTTATTGTTCTCATGTATGTTACATGTGTTTAGCATTACGGCTTCCTGTGAAAAGAAATGTCAATAAAGGTTTTTATTTAGTCTGGATAAAGGTGTAAAAAATAAAGTGTTTCTGGATTAAATCAAACATTCAAACAACGATAAAGTTTTTTTACAGACTTGTGCTTATAGGATATATTCCATCACACAAAAACCTCTGTTTTGTTGTCCATCGTGCATAAATAATTATAAAACCACAAAATACAATAGCAATAACTACTTTGTACCTGATGCGATATTTTATTACATACCATTTTCACTAAACATATCGTTCATATTTTAGTACAGTGGTGATAATTATTACCAAATAGTAAACTATGTCACATTAAACTACTTACTTCTCCCAAAAACGGAGTCAGGCCAGACTTCACCGTCAGCATTCGGAAAAGAACTAAAACAAGTTAACAATGCTCAGCAATTTAACAAATCAAAATCTACATTTCTTACAAATAATGTATAGATGTATAGATGTATATATATATATATATATATTGCAACATAAACATAATACACATGTATGCAACATCAACTTAAAAAAAACTAACATTGTCGACACTGTATCAAAACTCGATATCATAGAAATAACCATAAACATGTGTTTATCTCCAGATGGCGCTGCGCACACGCAGGTGCAGAAGGTTGTTTCCTAGGGTATTAATTCCATACAATTGTAATGACATACATTTGAGCAGTTTTTTGCAATACCATTTATGTCAAATGTCCACACCTGATCGGTTAGCTCAGAACAATCGCAGAAAATATGTATAACCTTGTGAACAATTGACTAATATCTGTGTAACTGTGATTCTAACATACGGTATAAACCCTAAAACTCTTAAGAATCCTACGACGATGGAGAATTTAAAATAAACTAATAATAAGGTAACTTGTTTTGCACCTAAGCCTTCGGAAACTACACTCACTGGTGCATCAATACAAAAGGGACAGTTAATCTCAAAACTGTGAAGGTATTCAAACTTTCAACAGACGCATCGATACGCCAGGGAGTTAATGTGGATATGCAAGAATAAAAAGGTAAGTTTTTAAACTACGGATTAATTCCTAAAGCTGTAAATTACCCAAGATGCAAACCATCTAGGAGAAAATCATTCATATGCACGCATGCACGCACGCACAAACACACGTTCATGCACACACACACACACACACACACACACACACACACACACACACACACACAAACACACACACACACACTAGCTCAATCATAGTTAGATTTTAAAAGTCTTAATTTTTGGATCATTTAAAATTCAGTTCCTGCAACAACTGTTCCAATCATCTTGCACAAAACAATTAAAAACCTGTCATCTTTCTACAAACTGTCACACACACACTGTCTCGCATGCACACACGCACGCACACACGCACACACACACACACACACACACACACACATACACACCACCCACACAACACACACCTGTCTGCCCTGGTTTGTACATCGGCTTGTCAGTCTGAATGAAAGTGAGCAGACTGCTGGCAGCAATGAGGATTGGTGTCTTCGCTGTGAAGGTGTAGTTGTGGACGACATCAACCGATGCTGCTTCCACACACAACTTCACTGTCTCCATTGAAATGTTGTCTGGCATGGTGATGTCCACAACCTGCGACTGCCCTGTAACACATTTAAATATAAAGGTAAGTTCTTATATGTTATATACATTTTACTCCTGTTGAATCGAACATTATATCGACTTTTCTGGCAAGCATTCAGCCACACTGCAATTAATGCGTAAAAACTATTTGTATACACATATCTACCACTGTCTATAGCCAGGAACTCATTCATACAGCTGAGTGAACTGGAACAACATAGAGTGAATGAATTTGCCCAAGGTGTTTTTGTGATCTTTCGACTGCTATGAGCAATCTTCATCAGACGGTTACCGCTAGATGGCAACATGGCAGCCATTCTGGGCAGACGTATCAATCTGGCACGTGTTGTCCAGCTAAGGCCTGGGCGGCTCTTCAGGAGATCATTGTACATCGGCCGTTGTAGCCGATGTTATAATAGCACATACAGTCTATGCATTCATCCACCCCTCACAGTTTGCGCTTCTTATGTCCAGACATGGGGTCTAATACATTGAAAAGTATGCAAATGCAAATATTTTTTACATTTCAAATGCAAATTCAAATGCAAATACATTTTGTTTATGTAAAATGCAAATGCTTTTCAAAAGTATTTCAAATACTTTTTAAATACTTTTCTAATTCTCTTACCATTCTCGTGCCCGTGCACAATAAATAATGAAAAAAAACAGCTATACTTGACCATTGTTTATCCATAATTAAGGGAGTTCATTGAGTCAATAGTACCATGCTCTAATTGGTCACACATTGTAAAATGTTTCCCCTGTGACAGGTTAATCCTGTTTTCCATTTCCTGTGCCCACTGATGCATTGAACTATGACACTGTCTTTCAATAAAATTACATTAAGCCACACACTATCAATTAAATGCTTGCTAACCTGACCCAATGGCAGGCCAGCTGATACACTGATCAGCCATCTAACAATGACCCAAGTTAAAGCTGAGTTAATGATCAAAGCATGCAACTGGCTGCAGTTGGTCAGCTAATAAAAGAGCTATAGGGTGGCCAGTTTTCTCTCAGTGAATGGCATGCCTCGGTGATCACATAAGTAATATGAGTGACCTGTATCAACTGCCTAGACCAAGCAACATAATTAAATGCTATAAGTATTTGAAAAAATGGCCCAAGTGGCCCTGAAGTCCTTTGGACTAACACGTCTAAATGTGACCCTGGCTGACCAAATGAGTGATAAGTTAAGAAAAATTGTAACATTGTTTTCTTTCATTCTTGTAAAGGTTGGGTAGGGTGCTTTTACACGGTTTCAAAAATTATGACTGCTACAAACATTGGCAAAGTTATGGCGTATTGAACATGGTAGGGGTCAAAAAGTGAAAATGAAGAAAACTGCTGTTGAAGTTTTACATTATATATATATATATACAAATACTGTCTGTCTGTCTGTCTGTCTGTCTGTCTGTTATAAATAGAGATCAGTGGGACTGCATGAGGGAGCAGCAGAGAAACAGGAGAACAAGTTTGCATTTTTGGGGGGCCATGAGGTGCCCTTAGAATGAATCAATCAAATACAGATTTCTTGTGTATAGTGGTAGTACCCTACGATACATCTATGCAAAATTAGAAAAAAAGTTAATGAAATGTGTTTTGAAAATATAGAGCTTTGGAGACTGGTAGGTGGTAATCTATCCTCTGTGCACTAGTGTTCACTGCCAACAACTGGATTCAACCTCCATCCTCTAAAGTTACCAGAGCCACCACTGATTCATGGTCAAGTTGATTAGCTCAATGCACCAACTAAGACAATACACAACTTTGTGAGTGACAGTGTCCAGAGTGTGGCCTAAGCAGTGTCCTCATTGCTGAATAGATCAATTAAACCTGCCAAGTGGGTGACATTCTGCACAAGTGTTCATTAATCCTTAGTGACTGTTCAGAACGCCAGGCTGCCCACATACCTAAACAAAGCGAATGTAATAGGTGAAGAACAGGCAGTTTTCAGATAGGGGTATTGGTTGAATTGTATTTGTCTCGACGCAAAATACTTTATTGTGCCTGCATTGATTATAAGAAAGCATTTGATTTAGTAGACTGGTCTTCACTGTGGTCTAAGATAATTTCATGCGGTATTAATGGTAATGTGTTGAAAGTTGTATACAACATGTACAAAAATGCTAAATCATGTATAACACAGGGCCAGCCTGTGTCAGCCTTCTTCTCATGTGATGTACAGGTACGGCAAGGAGAACATTTGTGTCCTTTGTTATTTGTTATTTACCTGAATAATTTTGAACACTGTTAGTTATAATTATAAGGGATTTGACATGGCAGCTGGTGAAATTTACAACAACCTCATTATGTTCTACTATATGCTGATGACACTAGAATGATTCAACCAAATACAGATTTCTAGAACTATGTCAATTCTTCTAATGGTTGACATTTGGTTGTTTCATATGTCAACTATATTGTGAATCTGTAATTATTAGTCTATATTGATACATTTGATTTACATAGTACCATGTCCACACAAGGCATGGCAAGCGTAAACAGAACAGTAGAATGCATTTGATATCAATAAAGTGTAGGATATTTCACTCTATAGTTGTCCAGAATATTAATTTTCTATGTTTTTCACCTCCAAGTGGCAATACATCTTTAACCAATATACACCACAGTCACACCATTTTATAATAATTAAATGAACATCAAAATAAACACAACTTGCAATTATAGAAAATCTATAGTTTTGAAGATACAGATTAAAAGTTTTAGGCAACTGTTCAGTCTAACATGGATCAAGCGTGTCTACTCTGCCTGGGCCCTGTGACCAATTAAATATTAGTCAAGGTCTCAATGGAACAATAGCACTAGGCTGCAGAGTGGAGTGATGCTGCTGGCTTTCTGCCACATTAAACAAAATCTACTGTCAAGGGCCCTTCTCAAAACCACATCACTAGATAATATAAAACTTTTGCACTTTGGGGGCACCTTAGGTGCCCTTAGAATGATTCAATCATATACATATTTCTTGTGTATAATGGCAGCACCCTAAGATACATCTATGCAAAATTAGAAAATATAGCTACTCCGAGGTAGACAATTAATTTTAGTTAGCAAATGTAGCATTTTTGTGGAGCTTTGGTGCCATTAGAATGATTCAGTCAAATACAGATTTATTGTGTATAGTAGCACTACCACATGAAATGTCTATGAAAAATTAGAGAAAAAGTTACTGAACAGTTGTTGATACACTGGTACAAATGTGCTGCTACAAAAATGTATAAAGTCATGCCAGATTATGTCTTTATATATAAAATTAAGAGGACAGATTATTTGAGAGCTAAAGGTAGTCTAAATAAAATAAAAAATGGGTCAGCTGGACGGTGATAGACCGTTTGAACTTGAAGCCTTTGTCAAACTTTTGTTTCGACTTCACCGAAGGCGGTGTCCTGCTGTTAGAACATGGAAGATGTTACTCACCTAACGTACAGGTCTTTGTCAGTAAGAATAATGGGATGGTAATTTACACCAACGTTGTTTCCTGTAGAAGTCATTTTGTAGGATATATTAGCATTAGTCGTGCCAATTCAAAAAATAGTGTTTTGTCAAAATGTAAACAAACTCAAAGACAGTTGCAGCTTAGCTTTAGCCTGTTCTTAAATATGTTAATGACATAATGATATATTTCACATAAATATATAGGGAGCTAATGGAGAGGCCCATCATAATCCATAGCACTACAAAATGAAGTATCTGAAAGTCACACTTCATATAGTGACACATCTCATACTGTCTTTCTGGACTGTCGCAATGTCCAATCGTTTCCTATCACAACCCTCGTGTACAATATACCAAAGTTATATATTTCCAACACCACAACATATGCATTATCATTGAATAGGTGATTGAATAATCTTTCAGATGAACGCAACTTGTAGCAGCAGAAAATGAAGCATACAAAAGTTACACCTCAAACATTGACATGCATTCTCAAAATGTGATTCATTATAAAAAATACCAAGCTCAGTATGGTCAACATATTTCATTGCAACAACATACCAAAAAGTATCATCATGTAGATATTTCAATGCTCTTCAAAATAACACTTACTTGTAATTATAGAAAATGAAAAAACTACCATGCATAATTTTTTGGGAATCTAGGTCAAGCTTCTGAGGAAACAGATACTGTACAGATATAACATGCTGAGTGCTAATGGGTTAACAGGGGTCTAGTGCATCTGTCTGATGACACAAGCCTCTGCCAGTGACCAATTACAGATTAGTCACAGTTTCCATCAAACAATAGCAGCCAGAGAATCTTAGCTGCAATAGGGTGGGATGTTGTTGGAAAAGGGTTTAGCTTTTTGGGAGGCCCCGAGATGCCCTTAGAATGATTCAATCAAATAGAAATGTCTTGTGTACAGTGACACTACCCTAAGAGATGTCTATGCAAAATTACAAAAAAACTTACTGAACGGTTTTTGAAATAACTGAAAAAACAATATCTGATTCATGCAAGACACAGACTCCGCATGTTACAGATGTTGTTGGAAAAGGTTTCCCTATCGTTATAAATAGAGCTGCTGCAGAGGAGAATTTAGTTAGCAAATTTTGCATTTTAGGGGACCTTTGATGCCCTTAGAATGATTCAATCAAATACAAATTTATTGTGTATAGTGGCACTACCACATGAAATGTCTATGCAAAATTACAGAAAAAGTCACTGAAGAGTTTTTGAAAAAATAGGCAAAAGTGAAAATTTACCAGTTTTTGGGTCCTTTTTGGGGGGTCATTAGGTGCCCTTAAAATGATTCAATCAAATACAGATTTCTTGTGTACAGTGACACTACCACAGGAAATGTATATGCAAAATTAGAAAAAAAGTTGCTGAACAGTTTTTGAAAAAAATAGGCAAAAGGTTACATTTTTACCAGTTTTGGAGACCTTGGAGGCCCTAGGGAGCCCTTAGAATGATTCAATCAAATACAGATTTATCGTGCATAGTGGCAGTGCCCTAAGATATGTCTATGCAAAATTAGAGAAAAAGTTGCTGAACGGTTTCTGAGATACGGCAGCTAACGGCGGACGGCGGACACAGAGTGATGGCAATAGTCCTTTAGACCTTCGGCCAAAGGACTAAAAAGTATTAAAAAAGTATTTGATTTGTCAAATACTTTTAAAATGTACTTAAATGCAAATGAAAATATTTTTGGCTCCAAATTTTCAAATGCAAATGCAAGTTCAAATACTGGATCAGTCGCATTTAAATGCATTTAAATGCAAATGCATTTGCATTTGACCCCATGTCTGCTTATGTCTCATAAAAAATAAATAGACGCTCACCCAAACCCTTGCACTCGTGTACTCCACATCTACTGTTCCGGTTGGAGGAAACGTCTTTTTTTAGCTGCACCTTTATTCTGTGTTTGCTTCCTTTGTAATTTATTCTTGATTCGGTTTGTCTGTGAATGTTTACTTTCATAATTTCTCAAACTCTGGAGCGTGATTTCAGTGGAAGTTGTTTACAGTTTATACCTGTACACCAATTACTAGAATTGTCAACTGCTTAACCTTAGACCTTGTTAGCTCCCCACTACCGGCTTTACTAACTTCCGTTTTAAACCATGATCGTCAAGATAGAACATGTACACTGTTGCACACAGCAAGTTGTCTTCTATTAAGATCTCTTCAGTCGTGAAGGTATGTCCCATTTCAATACACTCCTGTTCATCTTCGTTGCCTTTGGTATAGGCAAGAAAGCATTTGTGAATGACCTGACAAAACCAATAGTTGGTGACACGTCAGAATGTCCCAACATTATATTCGGGCTGAAAGCAGATATGAAAATCCCTCTGGGGTTGGGTTGTGTACCCAGTTTATCACCTCACTGAAATGTGTTTCTCCCAAAATGAAAGTGTGTAAGAACAAGCTTGTTCTGCTGTATCTTGCAAGCCTACTTCTATCCGAGTCCTATGCTCCTGAACCCAACCCAGGCCCCAGGCCTCCGAAATACCCCCTGTGGAGTATGCTCCCGGGCAGTAAAGTGGACTACTCCTAGTGTGAGATGTGACTCTTGTGGAACTTGGTACCACCAAGACTGTATGGATATGTCCGACTGTCTTAAAGGCACTGAAAAACATCACTTGGGAATGTGTTAACTGTGGTTTACCCAATTTTTCCACCACACTATTCAATACAACTATATGTGACTCCATTAACCCATATGAACCCCTCAGATCTTCGTTATGCGAGACATCGGACTCTGACCTCAGCTTTGACCACCCTGGAGCCACATCATCACGAAATTGCCCCCCTAGATAGAGTGACTACTCACCGACAGGTAAGACCCAGAGTGAACACAGCCTTCCCAGGAAAGACCTCCCCATGCCAATATTTATGATGAACTGTCAGTCCGTTCGAGGGAAAAAAAACCTCCCATTGAAAATGCTATGGGTGAAGGCGAAAATCAAAGGTGCAAGCGATCTCCATATCGGAGCGTACTATCGGCGTCCTGGCAAAATTTATCGAGATCGACTTGACTGCATTCAATATAGCCTCAACAAGATTCCTCACAACTCTCATATATGGCATGGGGGAGATTTCAACCTCCCAGATATAGACTGGGAAACAGAGTCAACCTGTCCATATGGAGTGCATCCAGCTGTCTCTAACCATCTCATCTCAATCACCCAAAATGCAGACCTTGAGCAAATAGTCCATCAACCAACCCGGACTACTGATGACACAGCAAACATCCTCGACTTCACGAACAACATGACCCTAATCAACAACGTCAACATAATACCAGGCATTTCTGACCATGATGCAATCTTTACCGAATCAAGCCCCAGACCCTTCATTGTTAAACGGGCCCCGCGGAAGATTTTTATGTATAAGAAAGCTGATTTCAGCATCATTAGTGAGAAATTGAATGAGTTCAAGCCTTCATTTGAGGAAGCAGCAAAGTCCTGTGGGACCAACGAACAGTGGACTAGATCCAGAGACACCGTCACCACTCTGATGTCCGACTTCATTCCATCTAAAGAAGTTCGGGGCGATAAGATCCACAAACCTTGGGTAACACACAAGGTGAAATCTGCACGGAGAATACTGCAGCGACTACACCGCAAGGCAAAGAAATCAAGATCTACTGCAAGTAGAAAGAAATACGTATCAGCCAGAGCTTAAGTCCAGAAACAACAACGTCGTGCATATTGAGACTATGTGAATAACTTGATTGACACCCCTGACTCCAAAGACGACACTATGGACAGACCACCAGCCCAGAAGAGGTTCTGGAACTTCATCAAGACACTGCATAAAGACACTACAGGTGTGTCCCCTCTTCGAGAAGGAGGCTGTACTCAGAACCCAAAGACAAGGCAAATATTATCAACAGACAGTATAAGTCGGTGTTTACAAGAGAAAACATTACAACCACCCCATCCATGGAAGGCACTCTACTACCACCAATGCCTGACATTACGGTTACAGAAGGTGTCCTGAAACTCCTGATACTAAAGACCAACCCACACAAAGCCACCGGGCAGGATAGAATCACGGCAAGAATCCTCAAGGAGTGTGCTCGTGCCATCGCACCATTGCTCACCATCATCTTCAATAAGTCGCTGGAAGAAGGATCCGTGCTAGATGACTGGCAACATGCTAACGTGACAGCTATTTTCAAAAAGGGAGACAGAAACACTGCCGCCAACTAAAGACCAGTTTCCTTAACCAGTCTCTGCTGTAAACTGCACGAGCACATCGTGGTCAGCAAAACATTGAAGCACCTAGAAGAACACAACATCCTCATTGACTGCCAACATGGTTTTAGGGCCAAGAGAAGCTGTGAAAGCCAGCTACTGACATTAAGTCATGAAATAGCACATTCTGGACCGGAGCAAGCAGATGGACTTGGCAATATTAGATTTCTCAAAGGCGTTTGACCGAGTACCTCATCAGCGACTCCTCATTATGGGACAGGGGATACACTTTCAGGTGGATCGCTGAATTTATGTCCAACAGCTCTCAGCAAGTAGTCGTTGATAGAGCATCATCCGACCAAGCCTCTGTTATCAGTGGCGTACCCCAGGGCACGGTCTTGGGGCCGCTCCTGTTCCTCCTGTTTATCAACGATCTACCTAACAACCTTCATTCCAGCACTCGTCTATTTGCTAACGACTGCATCATCTACAGGGAAATTAGATCTATGGAGACTGTCAAATTCTCCAGGAAGACCTATCCACCCTAGCATGCTGGGAGAAGAAGTGGGGCACGGATTTTCATCAACAGAAATGTAACATCATGACCTGCACAAAATCTAGGAAACCCAAGTCGTTTAACTACCAACTGAAGGGCCATACTTTAGAAGTCTCCACCTGCTCAAAGTACTTAGGCGTTGATCTGCAAAGAGACCTCTCTTAGAAACGACACATTGAGCGTTTAACAAAGAAAGCTCATGGCATGCTGGGTTTCCTTAAGCGGAATTTGAAGTCGGCCAGTGAAGATACAAAAACTGATGCCTACAAAGCCCTGGTAAGACCCCACATTGAATATTGTAGTGCCATCTGGAATCCTCATCATCAGGACCAGGTAAATAAAGTTGAAGCTGTGCAAAGGAAGGCCGCGAGATATGTCACCAACATATATCATAACACCAGCAGTGTAATATCCATGCTAGACCATCTGCAGTGGGAGTCTCTGGCATCAAGACGCACCAAGAAACAACTGACCATGCTCTTCAAGATCATCCACAACTATGTTGATATCAACACCCAGCCCAACATCTCCCCTGCCTCATCAAGAACTAGATCCAATCATTCCCTTAAGTTCCGTCAGCTTCCTGCACGCAAAGATGTATTTAATTGTTTTCCCCCAGGGTCATTCCTGTGTGGAACTCTGCCAGCACGTGTTGCTGAGGCTCCATGTTTGGGTATTTTCCAAAGGGAGCTTGCCCAGCTTTCGTTCTGATTTATTGTTTTTGTCCTTGTCCGAAGTAGGGTAAATGACGGACTAGGGCTGTGTCGGCCAGGGTTTATCTCCGGGGACCGCTACAGTTGCCGAATTGGACTAGATCTGATACCTGCAAAAGACAACGGCAATGTTATATATTTTGTTCTCTCTTCTCTCATACTTTTGGTCTTTTGAATATTTTCTTTTTCTTCTTTTGTTTTTGTTTCCTCCAACAATAAACCAACCTTTGTTTAATGATCACGATTGATCGGTCAACGTAATCTACAGATACAGATACTGGAAACAATACGGTAAATCTGATGTAGTAAGTGATCATCTCAGAATGTCGATGTCTGATATCAGACAAAATTATGTTCATTTAGGGAAGGGAGGGTCAGAAGCAGTTTTCATCTGGCATCGGATATCGATATTTTACGTTTAGGACTGATACTGTTAATATATTGATGACATCATATCAATGTTTACAAACTTTCGTCTTGGGGTTGGGAGGACTGTGGCTAGATGAAAGTCATTTCGCCTGATATTGGACATCAACCTTCTGAGTTGATCCCTAATGCTTATTCAATATTACACAATGCTTAAATGTGAAATAAATTATAAAACAAATCCATACCTGCTGGGAATATGAACTGCCACGTTCCAAATTCATAGGATCCACGTTCAGGTTTGAAGGTCAGTTTCATTTCGACGTCAAAGTCGATGTCATGAAAGGTAACATGTACCTTCTCTGTAGCCCCCACCTGCATCTGCTTGGGGGCAGTCACAATCATGCCCCTGCAACAAAGTGACAAATCATATTTACCATATACTTCCCATCACTGACACAATCCCTAACAATAATAAATGTGCACCTCTTTCTACGGAAGTGAAACAATGCACAAAAAGATTTCTAGTAGTGAAAAAATGCTAAATATGGAACTAGAGCAACTGGCACCACCTTGTGGATACTTTCTGAAAAAACAATTCATTGTAATTTTAGCCATATTATAAGATGGCACCACATTATCGTCACTGGCAAGCGGCTTTTGTTCATCAATCCCTCCGCATTCGCAATTGGCAATGCCCAGTTGTGTCACTGCCAAAGCATGCAAGTTTGAATTATCAGCACCGATTCAGCACGGATAGAAAACATTCAATGTCTATCGATGTCCTCTGGCTAGCGTGATGATTATCTGTTTAGCACCACTCAAATAATCACTCTGGCGTTTGCCTGAACAGATCAATACGTTTTCACCATTATAGGTGAATTATGAGTCAAGTGATGATTTAACTGGGTCTGTCATACAAAATGTTTTAATTACAAATACTGTAACTGCAACAATAAAAAACAAATATTATTCAAGTGCTGTTAATTAAGCTTTTTGACACAGAACATTTTCACTGTTTTTTTTATTATATTTATATATTGGCATCCATTATCAGAATATCACTGTTCCTAATATAGCCAACTTCACAACACACTAGTAACTAGTGTGTTACTGCAAAACTTAGGGTCGTTTTATGCAGTTGGGAACTACTCAAAACACACTGATAGGTCATTCACCTAAATGTGCACACAGAAAAGGTACATTGCCCTTGTTCCGAGCAGCTGGTGTGTCTCAGTAGCTCAACTGTTACACTGTGACACATTTCTTTTTCAGGGGTTGGCTCAGCTACAGTTTGTGGCCCAAGCTACAGACATCACAATGTAGGCCAAACGAGAGTGTGGTGTTCTTGTCCAACAGTGTCATGTTGACCTCCATTTTCTTCTTCTCCCTGATCCCTTGTGCAGTGGGGACCACTTCACTTAGCCTGTTCTAGACACCCTCTCGATACTTTGCCCGTCAACAATTCGCCCCATCCACGATTTGCCCCTCTACATGATTCACCCCTCTCCATGAGTTGCCCTCTCCACGATTCGCTTCCTCCACGATTCGGCCTTCTTCACGATTCGCCCTCTCCATGATTTGCCCCTCTCCATGATTCATCTCTCACCCATCATAATCCTCTGCCATATTCTCCCAGTCTTGGCCGTTCATCCTCCGCTCTTCTCTTTCTAGATCTCTCCTAACACTCCATCTTAGCTTTACCTTCTTCTTCTCTTCTATTGTTCATTCTCTTGTGGTCAATCTCTCCTCCAGTAGGTGTTCTCCCCCATTCTCCATATGTGCCCTGTCTATCACTGTCTCCTCACAACTATCATTAAAAGAAGGCATTACCCGGAAGGTTGTAGTGCTGCTGTGCGTGGCTGCTCCTGGAAATATCATAGATTTTCAATGTAATAGATTAGATGTGATTCTACATATTGTGTAATATGCTCCATTAAACCAAGGATTCTCTGCAGAACCCTTGTGAGTGGTTTTAGTGCATTTTTATCTTCAATTTTAATGGTATTTTTTTATTTTAACCTTCGGTGTGGCCGACAGAAGCACCTAAGTTTATTCGCTGCCTGAACCTGTGTTCGATCTGCTGGAGCATAGCATTGTCGCGATGGTTGCTGCTCGGACTAAGACAATGCTGGCAGCCGGCTACCCATCCGTGGACAACAACGATAGCTGCACTCAATCTGCGCCGACCACCGAACACCGACTAGACGCGGGACAAAGGCCGGGTTGAGAAGACGATCCCCGCAAATAACAAAGGTACCAAGCAGATGGCACATGCTGGTGCGGCCAGCCATGTCACGGGTGAGGTCAGCCATGTTTACAAACAGTCAGGAGTGAACATGTCAAACATAATACAATGTGCGACACCGCCGTCTTATCCGAAGTCTGTCTGTAACGTGAACAATTCGGTCCACACCACCGATGAACACCCAATCAGTTCACAACAAAGCCGATGAAGCCCAACATGCCAACGACGCCAATATCTACCCAGTCGTTTGAGGGCATTGAAGTGTTATTGCATCAAATTTGCGCAGCGTCGATCATACGAGTGTTATCGATATATCGGCCACCTTCATCTATCCGGAAGTCTACGCCATTCCGTTTATTCATCGATGAATTCAGTCATGTTCTGGAACATGCAGCCATGAAGCAGACCGTGTCTGTTATTGTCAGTGACTTCTACGTGCATTACGGTGATGATCGTGCAGGGCGATGCTCGCGATCTCACTGGTCTTCTCCGTGGGTGGTCACGTCCTCGACCTCGTGATAACACGAAACACGTCCGATTGTATCGTCTCTGCCACATCAGTTGAAACTCTTTTAACTGACCATCATGTGATCCAATGTGACCTTGTAACGGTCAAGGCGAGATGGCCGAAAAAAATATCAGCTACAGGAACTACGCGGCAATAAACAATCCTGAGTTTGTCGCAGACTTGACAACATCGCGACTGCTAACTGACCCTAGTGTCTGCGTCGATGAACTGTCTCTTCAATACAACACCTCCATAGCAGATTTGATCAACAAGCATGCACCGTTCACCAGCCGTGTTATCATCATCCGCCCCTAGACACCCTACGCAACCAAAGTTTTTGTTGGCCGACTGAACAACAAATGGCCAATGAGGGTGGACCGTTCACACTACGCGACAAATGTTTTTGTCACTGCCATGATCCTAGCGTAGTTATTTTTACTAAATGCATACATGCACGCCTGTGTTGGCGAATTCCGCAAGTAGAATAAAATGGCGCCGATTTCAAACAAAAGAGAGCGACCTCTAATTGCTTTGGATACGCTCATTGTACTCCGTCGAAGAAAATTGGCCGAGCTTGCCACATTTTGATAAGTTCGCATTCGTTTTCGTTCGTCAGCCACTCCGAAATATTGCCGATTTGTAGATCACGGTCGTCAGCGACACCACATGGCAAAAATGCTGCACTGCGATTGGCTCGTTGCTACGACAAAAAGTTTTGTTGTGTTGCGGACCGGCGTACATTACCGACATCGCACAATTTACCCGCGTACACTGTACAACAAAAGTCTGGCCGATTCAATTTTAAAATCGGGACAGACTTTTGTTGTGTTGGTCTGGACAACAGACAAACGTTTTAGCAAGTCTTTAGACCCATGCACATTAACAACAATCCAGTTTAAGTCAACAAAACCCCCGACTTACAACAAAAGTTGTATAGTGTACGCCGTGCTTTACCGACCCTAACCACTGCATCGATGAACTGTCTCCTCAATACAACACCACTGTCGCAGATCTGATCAACAAACATGCACCGCTCACCAGCCGTGTTATCATCATCTGCAACAATACACCCTGATACAACAGTGAACTGTCAGATGCGAAACGCAAACTTCGGCGAGCAGAGCGATGGTGGCGAGAGATGCGGCTAGTTGTGCATAGAGACATTTTCACAACTATGTGATACCTCTATAAAAAAACAACTAATGACGGCAAAATCCAAGAGTCTGCCCTTGACATGGATATATATAAGCGTGAATGTGTCCTAGTGTCATGTCATCCCTGTTTTACAAAAAAACTATTATTAATAGGCTTTTGTAATTGTATTTGAGTTATTAATAATTGGTATCCGGTTACATAAGAATAAATAAAAATTATATTTACAGCAGATGTCTGAAAACATTAAGCCATTACGGTAACATCATTCTCAGGAATTTCTAAGTTTCCAATTTCTTCTTTCAGTTCCCACATCCTCTTGTTTCATTCGTTTAGACCTCATATTTCACACTCCATTATTAAAGAGTTGTGACAGAATTTTAGTATCTGCATCTTCCAACAGGCCACCTTGGATATTATTTCTTGAAAGTCTTACATCAATTAAAAAATTTTTTTTCTGACATTTCACACTAGTTTCACAAAAAAGCAAACCTCTGTAATATTCAATATGACATATTAGTTCATTTGTGCATAATTGATATTTTGTTCTGGTGAAATTATCATGCAAATTATAAAATGAGTTATGAAGTACCTGGTTCAAAACTGCTTGAAAGGCAATTACCTGACAGAGTTGGGAAATAGCTAGTTGACCAAACAATTGTCTCGTCAAATTCACACAAAAGCTTAACCATTGGGCAATAACCAGTACATTGTTCGCATATTTGTATGTGATTGTTACAGACAGAACTGGGGAAATTCCGATTCCAAAATAAGATTTAAAAGTTTATTCAGATTCCAATTCCAGAATAGGAATACGAATCAACTTACGTCAAAGCAACATAATCAGAATCTGAATTGTTTTGCCTTTGGGTGGAATCAGAATTGGAATCGGTTGGTGTCATTGTGAAAACTGTGCATTCACAGTGCATGAATATTATTCAATGATTTGGGGAATTTGGATTGTTCACATGGTTCACCAATCACACAATGGCGTGAGCCTGACTAGAAGGTTTCTTTGGTTGATCAAGTGTGTAATCTTGCACAATGAAGCTCAGCTCATTCACAGCTTGGGGTATTCACTAAACGTGAGGAAGTTTAACAACACCTGGAACTGGATGGAAAGTATCTTTGATGCCGAGCCTGATCATGATTAGTCCTGCAAAATGAGCACATCAACTACACTGGGTTGATTAAAGGAAATGCCAAGCCTGATGATAGTTTTACTGGAATTGACCGTCAATTGTTTAGATTTGGAAAGGTGAGGTGCAACGTAGAAATGCACAAGAAAATCATGGTTACAATTTATACAATTACATTTTCAATATAATCAATATGACCATGTCTATTTTGCCTTTTTAACAAAGGTAACTGAGTATGATTACTCAAGACATGTAATTGATTACCTGGTAGGCTGGTATACACGATTACTGATTACAATACGTCCCATCTCAGACTATCTACATTGTGCAGTAAGATATATGTAATGTTATTGTAAGATAGTCCCATTGTTTACTTCACTGGTTATCTCAACGGATAATCTGAGCAGCCATGGTCTGTTTTTCCCACTTAAGAAGAACTGTTTCTTGGCTCTTCAGATAACAAAATCTCCACACATTTGTTTAGTACTGAAGAAATCCGATGTTCAACATTTGCTATCTCCTATACACAAACTAAAGTCGGACTTTCATTGTGAAATATACTAATGATTAACTACATGTGAGTAACTTGCCTATTACGAATAAATATGACCTCATCCATTACTCAATGCCCGATCATCCTAAAATGGTAACAGGTCAGAAACATCCCAGCTAGCAAATCTCACTGGACCAATGATGGCTGCAGAAACCAAGCTTTTGCCAATGATGGTTTGTCATTGGATTACCATCATTGGCTTGCCATTGAAAAAACATCATTGAGCCAATGATGGTTTGTCATTAGTATGGCACCATTGACTTGCCATTGAAAAACATCATTGGGCCAATGGTGGTTTGTCATTAGTTTGCCACCATTGGCTTGCCATTGAACAAACATCATTGGGCCAATGATGGTTTGTCATTGATTTGCCATCATTGGCTTGCCATTGAAAAAACACCATTGGGCCAATACTGTTTTGTCATTGGTTTGCCGTCATTAGCTTGCCATTGAAAAAAACACAATTGGGCCAATAATGGTTGTCATTGGTTTGCCATCATTAGCTTGCCATTGAAAAAACATAATTGGGCCAATGATGGTTTGTCATTGGTTTGCCATCATTGGCTTGCCATTGAAAAAAACATCATAGGGCCAATGATGGTTTGTCACTGGTTAGCCATCATTGGCTTGCCATTGAAAAAAACATCATAGGGCCAATGATGGTTTGTCATTGGTTTGCCATCATTGGCTTGCCATTGAAAAAAACATCATAGGGCCAATGATGGTTTGTCATTGGTTTGCCATTAAACAAACATCATTGGGCCAATGATGGTTTGTTATTGGTTTGCCATAATTGGCTTGATTGTTGGCCTGATGTATCATTGCTGTATAACTACATATAAAATGCGTAAGGAATTTTTTTTATTTCACTGGAATCTTATTAGCTTTTCATTAGCATTTCATTGGCCCTTCATTGATCCCAATCATTGGGCCAGTACAGGGCCAATAAAGTTATCACTGGCACTATACCCAGCGTGGAGCTGAAATCATCTTTGGGCCAATGAGGGAAACCAATCATTAATAAATCCAAAGCAAATAGTGAAATGAAAAGAACACAAACACTTCATTAACCCTTTAGATTCCATGACCCAGCAATTGCACAAATTCAGCAAGATACATTTCCAAATGACACTAACTCGAAATCTGGCCAAATACAAAGTCGTATATGGCCAATAGTCCTATTTTGTTTCATAGCAAATAGAGGCAGTACCATAATATACTTAGCTTTAAAATGACATATTATAGATCACAATTATTATGTAGATGGCACCACATGTACGAGTCATTCAACTGCAGCTTATCCATCAGTTGGTTGGGTATTATGACACACTGACCAGTTTTTTGTGTTTCTGGGGTCTAGTCTAAGAACATTTGCCGGCGATAACTTGATTGGCTTGAGTTGAAGCGAAAACTAATTGGATAGGCTACACTTGGAAACAAATTACAAGATAGCACACTTCCAAACAGGTTACATGCAGTAGAGTATTTATTGTTGTGATGCTATCTCGTGCCATATTTATAGAAGTTAATAGAAGTTACCACCTTCAATTGAAGCTCTGTACATATAATAAAAATAGTCCCGCGGGTTTAATATTTGTGACTGCGTTTTTTACACGTCACGACTACTGCAGCTCAGCCTCAGGCAAGATGACAATTCTAACTTCCAAGACAAACTTACAATATCATAAGTGACAATAATTAGTGTCATAAGAACGTCAAGTTGGGGTCAAGCCTAGACTATGCCTAGATCAAGCGATGACCTGCATCGATGGAAACAGCTGCGCTTTGACATATTATGGCAGAGCAGAGTCCACCAACACATCCCGTACATGTTCCCTGCTTCTCTCCGGAGTGAATGACAGCTCTTTCCAGGCTGCATTCCCAAACAAGGACCGATCTCCCTTTGTATCTAGCCTAGTGGCTGAATGAGCGACACGCACTTACCGTTTGGCAAACGCCGGCGCCATTAACACCATAGACGCCACGAGAGCGCGCAGGAGTAACTTGCAAAACCCGGACATTTTACTGCAAGTGGTGTTTACGTCTCCTGCGGCTATTTATCTCGCGAGTTAATCGTAAGGTGTCTCAACGTCACCCCTA
Source organism: Paraescarpia echinospica (assembly GCA_020002185.1). Lineage (NCBI taxonomy): Eukaryota > Metazoa > Annelida > Polychaeta > Sabellida > Siboglinidae > Paraescarpia > Paraescarpia echinospica. The sequence goes on from JAHLWY010000246.1 coordinate 62,097, forward strand.
CGACCAACAATATAGTGCGTATTTGACGGACAGCACAAAAGTACGGTTCAAATCACACTTGTTCGAATGACATGACAAAAGTCAGTTTATCGCATTATTAAGTTTTTTCAAAGAAAACTTTAAATGAAAGGACTAGAACTCAACGGTAATGCTAATGACAGCTAATGGTGAATTGATACATTGGAAAGAAACCGGCTTCTCTTCCTAGTTCTCCGAACTTTGTATCCTGAAATTTGAGCTTAACTCGAGACAGAACTGCCGCGCTGTACTAGTTGGTATTTCGTGTTCAAACAGGAATACGTAGAACTATGACGCATGTTTCTCTCGTCTTCGTCTGTGTCTAAATATTTGAGTGAGCGTATCAATTCATGCAGAGTGCTGACCCATCGGCTACCAAGACTATAGTTTTATTCCACAGTTCCACCTTCTTCCCGCCACGAAAACTCCGATTGCTAGCTGATGTCCACAGAAAGTACGACTCGTTCCAGAACATATTCCGCCATCTGTCGGAAGTTTTGAATTAACCATTAAACCATCGTAAAACAGTATAGCCGACAGAGAACAGCACGTTGCGTTTAGGACTTAAAATGTTATTTGTTACCTACGGGACCAATATATCTTTGTTCCAAATGTCTAATATCTGCTGTATTCATATATGGGGTAAGACCACATTAAGGATTCGTCCGCCATTACCGACCGAAAGAGTGCCCTTGAAAATACCGTTTTGGTGTCATGTGTGAATTTTTTTCGAGCACTTTGGCATGGCACATGTCAGTCCAGTGAATATTGAATGTACTACTACATTAGATCTTTCACGAGGTAGCAATAAACATACGCTAGTCGCTCGCGTATTCGCAGAGTGGCTATTTTACAGAACGCACCAATATTTCAAAATCCGTCACCAGATTGGGGCGAAATTGAGGGGTGTCAGGTTTGGGTGGATTTTTCTGAAAACTGAGGTATGAGAATTTTACGATTTTCAAGAAAATTGTTCGTCAAATTTAGCAGGAAATGAAGGAAACGTTATAATGGCCGCCTATGTAACATTTAAATGTGGTCTTACCCCATATAGGGGCCTACAATATATTTTAGTTAAACGCCTCGAGTCGACTAAACGTTTACCTGGTATCTGACTCTGGGACGAACTGTGAGCCCCATTGAAAGGTCTGTAAATATATTAATTAATGCATTCTTACGTGCAGACGTAAAATTTATATATACTTATATCACGGCAGTTATCTGACAATGTATCACCACTTTTATAGATTTGCGTTAGTATTGTATTAAATATCATGCACGCATGCACACATGTACTCTCGCATACACGCATGCGCGCACGCACGCACACGCGCACATACACACGCGCGCACACATGCACTCGCACGCACGCACGCATACACGCATTCCCACAGACAACACACACACACACACCCCGCGCGCGCTTGTAAGATTATAATTAACTGTCAATTAAAAAACGAACACAACTGGGCTTGTTTGACATATTTTAGTCGGCCAGTATATTTTCACAAACGCCTGTCTGTGTTAAGATCAGCCAGACGCGAAGTGACAGTGACAGTGACACCGTCGTCCAGTGGTGACACATTCACAATACAAAACACAACCACGTTATTTGTCAGCCATATCGTCTGATAGATTGCGCCTGCAAATTCGATGTGAAGTGGTATTTCAGAAGCGAAATGATAACTACCGTATTCTATGTTCTATCTAGGCCTCTATACAAAATGACGAAACCAAAACAAAATACAATAAACACACATATGCACTCCACGCACACGCACCCCAAAACGCGCGCTCACATATACTCGTTGTTTGTTTGTTTGTTAAATTAAAGGTCGGAGAGGATGTTCGACGTAAGCATTATTGCGTCAGCGTCTACTTCATTTTGCCAAGTATATGACGCAGGGGCCGTTTTCCACATGTATTTGACGTGCGCGCTTGGTTCATGTGACTGTTAAGTTACGTTTTACGTATTACGCGCACATTACGTTTTACGTTCCGAACCACCGATTTACCCCATAAAAGGTGATACTTTTGGCAAGATATAGGTCTTACGTCGTGTTTATGGGGTCGTAGATTAATCTCTGAAAGTCTTGGCGCTCGAGGTTCAAGCCGTGTAATAAAAAAACGTTAACCTACCTGCATCCATACATACACACGCAAGCTCAGTTATAAATATATAATATTCTTAAGACTATAATAACTATTTTGAAGGTATATTGTCAGCCATATTGTGTTTAGTAAGCCCGTAACTACGTTCGTAATTTGAAAAATATGCCCCCGGAGCATATTCAGCTGGTAAACAAAACATATTGTTTTAGAACACGCTTTATTGGCAATAATGCCGAGCGAGCGGGGTAAACCGCAATTCCTTTTGATGTTCAACAATTTCCCACGTTCAACACAGAAGCCATTCTGTTACAAATTAGACGCTGACTAATTCCGGTTAGAAGAACATACTGCCTCCCTTTAACTAATATCTTAAAATAACACAACATTTTCTTGTTATGGGTAATAAGACTTTTTCTTCTGCTAACAAGATGTGTGACCTCTGAATTAATCTTACGTGGTTTTCTTAGAATAACATAGTCATGCACTTGTTTAAAAGACTGATTAGTTCAGTAGTAGTTTTTCCTCGGTGTCCGGCCGTTCCCTCTCCACCGGAAGTGGACTCTGCTGGATGTTGGTGCTGTGGCCAACGACCGGTCGATGTTTCTCCGGGATCGCCTCGGTCCGTTGACGTCATAGCGTTGTCCCTACGACAAACATGGCATGCAGCACACGAGGGGCGTACAATTTGGTAGACGATCCCTGCACTCCGGGGGCAGATAAAAGAGTTCCGCTTTACGCGCGACCATGCCGTAAACACATAAAATTGTTTTATTTGTAGACGCACGTGGTTGTTCATGACAAGTTTACCGCCGATTTCGAAACGTGGCCAAAGACAAACGTTTCACAAAAATGCTGTAATCGTCTGGAAGTCCTCTCGATCAATTTCTTACTTTGGATATCTATCATAAAATATATATGTGAATTAAAGTATTTAGGCTGAATTGGGCCACGATTCCTACATATTTGTTTCATGTAACATAACATTTTACAAACATTATTTATGCTTACCCATGACACTTTTGGTATCGCACCTTTTTATAGCCACTTGCAATGTTTTACAAATCCACAGATACGCCACCAGACATCTTTTAGAACGCGTCTTTCGTTGTGCGTTATTTTTCGTGAACATATATTATTTCATTTTCCATTAATTATCGAAACACTCACATTCTGTGACAACCAATCCGGGCATGGGGAATGTTGTCACATGAGCGAGCCCGTACATTATACATTAACATTAATCCTAGCAACAACAAAACTTATGGAATTGTTATTACAAAGAAGAAAAAATCTTTAAAAATGTGACAATCCCCGGTCTCCCCTAAAACCATGCATACACATACACACGTATATATATATATATACAGAGAGAGAGAGAGAGAGAGAGGGGGGGGGCGTGTTACAGTTGCGCAAAGGCTGACGTGTTGCAACACCGACAGGAATAGTGGATGACTGTCGTCGTCCTTCTTTAGACGCCCATGATATATGTCAGAGCTGCCAAGTATACCGCTCTGGTTTGCGTAATTTTTGAGGTAATCCCATGATCTGCCGTTTTAGTGCCAACATCTACAATAAGACCGTTATTTCATGGTTTAAATGACGTGTTTAATCCAAACATGCCGTTTATAACCAACATTTCATGTAGAAAATGCACCAAAATAAGTAATATATAACTTTAAAAACAAAATTATCCGATCATAGAGCCAGATTCTCATCTACCGCAATCATATATCATATCATCTTCGGCGGGAACTTCCGGTGGTGAATTGGTTTGAATTTGGTGTAGCAAACTTGCGAAAATATAAGGATATTTGATCAATATAAGTGATATTATTGAGTGTATTGCATACATAACGTAATTATAGATATATAGTAAGCAATATTTTTTGTTAAAAGTTAGCTAGAGGGAGTAATCTAGGGGAGATTAAAAGTAGGCGATTTGCGAGCGATAATTGGGGACGTTATTGTAATCGGAACGTTGTTTACAAAGTAGGTCACTCGCGAAGTTAACGTAACGTGAACGACAATAGAATAGCGTTATTTGAAATAATCGATGTAGTTAGATGAGTAATTAAAACCTGAAATAACAACCTTTTAAAGTGTACATTAGTACACAGGAAACAGTCTTTGTAAAGACTACCTTGTATCTAAGCCTAGCTTGAATACATTGTCATCGACATCGTAACTAGGTAAGGCACGGTGTGTCACTGTGTGTTAACAAATATAACTAACTATAACCTAAACAATCTGGTGTAAATTGTACACAGAAAGGTCTTTTCAAAGACTATAAAAACTATTTTGAACATAAATAAATTCTGATATGGCACCTTGCTGGCTTGCAAGCGGCAACTCAGGGCAAAACGACACTTAGTTTGCAACGACTGCCAGAGCTGGGTGGATTTTGCGTTGTCTGGCTGTCCAAAATCATGGGCAGAGACCAAAGATGACGGATTCACCTTTCGGTGTATGGGGTGTTTGAGGGTGGAATGTCTGATGAAGGAGGTGTGTAAGTTGACGGATATAGTGAAGGAGATGAAGGTGAGACTCAACATAGAAATAGATGGAGCAGAGAGGGATGACGCGGAGAGAGTTGAGAATTCTACAACGCAGAAGGAGCAGAGTTGTGACACGGAGACTGAAGAAAGGAGACTGACTGAGAGGAGGGAAGGTGACCGGTGTGAAGGAACAAGAAATTGAGAAGACAGAGGGACGGAGGAAAAGTGTTCGGCAGAGGAAAAGAAAACGGGTCAGTGGGGAGAGATCAACAGGTAGTCAGACTGTAGAGAACGAGGAGAGACGCGACAACGATACAGGTGGTGAAGAGGTAGATACCACAGAGGCAGTTGGTAAGACTGTGAGACAGAAGAGTGATGGAAGAAGACAGTGTTCAGCAAAAAAAACAGAAAACATGACAGGCGTGAATGTGACAGGGGAGAAAGTGACCGTAGTGAAGGAGGTAGCCGGGGAAAAGGGACGGGAGAGGAGAAAAGAAAATGTGATGGGAGGAAAAATTGAAGGGACGAAAGGAAGTGAGAGTAAATGTGCTAGAAGAGAAGATGACAGGTGGAAAGGGGACAAGAGAAAACGCGACAAGAAAGAAGGGAATGGAAGAGAATGTGACAGGAGAAAAGACGGCAAGAGGAAAAGACAACAACCAGACATATGCAAACCGGAGGAGTTACTCCGAGGCAGTGATTGAGGGGGCAAGGAGAAAAGAGTGAGCGTTTATGGGCGATTCAATTCTGAGAAAAACACAAGACTATATGCGAGGGGAAGGACGTTGTTGTATGTCTACCGGGGGCTATGATAGAGCATGTGACCGAAAGGGTAGAGAAGGTATTGGGGCATGGCAAGGGAGGGTCTATACTAGTACACGTAGGGACAAATGATGCAGACAAGGAGGGTACAACTGGGATAGTAGAAAAGTACAGACATTTAGTGAGGAAGCTAAAGAAGACAAGAGTGGAACAGGTTGTTTTCTCAGGAAGTTTGCCAGTAATGGGAGGAAGGGGGCAACATACAGAAACTGCGATCAACGCACTAGTTGAGCAGATGTGTGAAGAAGAGGGCGTGGGATTCATAGATTTATGGGGGTACTTTGTTGGGAGAGAAGATATGTACATGAGAGATGGCTTACATCTAAGCGGAAAGGGGCAGCAGTATTCTCAGAGAATCTGCTGCGATCTGTTGACAGTGGGACAGGTTGCATCTGTTTAAACTAGATTCGCAGGGGCGACTCGCAGAGAAGCCTGAAACTGGAGGCATAGATAAAGACAGCACAAATAATTCAGCAAATAACAGTCTGGAAAACTGTTCTGAAGCTGGATATAAATGTGTTTGTTTAAATGCAAGCAGTATAGTAAACAAAATAAATGAACTAAACATTATGGTAGAATATATTGACCCTCACATAATAGGTATAGCCGAATCGTGGGCAACCACCGATATATCAGATGCCGAATTGGGACTGACAGGATATGTAATGTTTAGGAAAGATAGAATAGGAAGAAGGGGAGGTGGAGTTATTTTATACATTAAAGAATCTATCCAGGTTTATGAAATAAAATTAGAAAGAGAAGCAGATTGCAAAGAAACTGTTTGGTGTAACATAGTTACAGGAAACTCAACGTTAACGGTTGGATTAGTTTACCGAAGTCCAAACATAAGCATAGAAGATAATGAAAAAATACAAAACGCTATAAGGGAAGTGAGCAAACGGGAATGTGTTATTATGGGGGATTTTAACCATGGGCATATAAAATGGAAATCTCTACAGAGTATGGGTAGTGAGGACCACAAGTTTTTAGTTTTAGTACAAAATAGTTTCGTTTCTCAACATGTGCTAGAACCAACCAGGGGTGAGAATGTGTTAGACGTAGTTTTGTCCTCACAGAATGAATTAGTTGACAATGTCAAGATATGTGAGCCACTGGGGAATAGTGATCACAACCAGATACATTTTATCATCAAAGTAAAATCAGAAAGGAATAATAAAAAGCAGTACAGGAGAAATTTCCACAAAGGAAAATATAAGAACATAAGGAAATATTTAACAAAGATAGACTGGAATAACACACTGAAGAATAAGACAGCAACAGAATGCTGGAATATCCTAAAGAGTGGAATTGAATGCATCGTCGTCAAATGTGTTCCCTTAAAAAAACACGGGAAACGGTCCAAAAAGAAACACTTATCGAAAGAAACCATTACAAAAATTAAGTATAAACAAATGATGTGGAAGTCATATAGACGTACTGGAAATGATGATGACTACAACATTTATAAAGAAGCACTAAACCAAGCTACAGCTGAAATTAGAAATTCAAAGAGAAGCTATGAACATAAATTAGCTTGTAATATAAAACATGACAGCAAGAGTTTTTATGCGTATGTTCGAAGCAAACAGAAAGTTCAGGATAAGGTCGGTCCTCTAGAAGATAGTGCTGGAAATATAATATCAGAGGGATTCTTAATGGCAGAAGACCTGAATGAGTATTTTAATTCAGTGTTTACCAGAGAAGACATCAGTTCACTGCCAGTACCAGAGGCTAAGATCAAGGGGGCAGAATCAGACTATTTAAGACAGTGAATTGTAACCCCAGAAATGGTAGCTAAGAAAATTAGGGCTATGAAGGATAATAAATCACCTGGAGTGGATGGTATTCCACCCAAACTACTACTGGAAATTGTAGAACAAATTAGCATACCGCTTGCAACAGTTTTCAACTTGTCATTAGAAGAGGGAGTGGTTCCTTTAGAATGGAAAGAAGCAAACATTATACCGTTATTTAAAAAAGTTTCGAGAAACAAGTCAAATAATTATAGACCAGTGAGTTTAACATCGGTGATTTGTAAATTATTAGAAAGACTAATTAAACATCACATGGTGGATTTTCTTGCTAAACATAACTTCATAAACCCATCTCAACATGGGTTTCTAAAAGCGAGGGCATGCTTAACAAATATGTTATGTTTTTTGGAAGATATCACTAAGTGGGTAGACGAGGGATCACCAGTAGATATCATCTACTTAGATTTTCAAAACGCTTTCGACAAAGTGCCACATCAAAGATTACTGCTTAGACTATAGGCCCATGGCATAGGAAATGGTATAATTAACTGGATAGAAAAATGGCTGATTGACAGAAGTCAACGGGTAGTTGTTGATGGGGAGGCTTCAAACTGGAAATCAGTTTTGAGTGGGGTTCCACAAGGATCAGTAAAATGATTGCTGAGAATAAATTGTCAGTTGTACCGAAAAGTCATGTTCATGCTTGTCACAAAAAAGGAAGCACAAAGGAAACTGCGCTCCATACAGATAAGGGTGACATTGTTGTAAAAACAAATGCAGCGTGTTAAACGCGAGAAAAGGGAACTGATTAAGAATCAGGCAAAGTGCATGGTTTCCTTACGTAAATTATTTACTGATGACCAGCTACGTGCACTAGATATATTATTCTTAATATATATGAACGATTTGGGCGATGATATAGCTAGCAAGGTGTTGAAATTTTCAGATGATACAAAAGTGTTTAGAAGGATTAAAAGTGATGGAGGTAGACAGCATTTACAAGATGATCTTGACAGGTTGATCAAATGGTCTGAAAAGTGGCAAATGTTGTTCAGTTTTGGGAAATGTAAAAGCCTTCACACAGGACATGGGAACGAATATGTAAAATATACAATGGGGGGAACTGTACTAAGTACTACTGTAAAAGAAAAAGACTTAGGGCTGACAATTAGTGCTGACATGAAGGTTTCAGAGCAGTGTGGAATTGCAGCTTCAAAAGGAAATAAAATCCTTGGATTGATTAGGCGAAATATAGCATATAAAGAAAAAGAACTAATAATACCGCTGTACAAAACAATAGTTAGGCCTCATTTAGAATATTGTATTCAAGCGTGGAGGCCATATCGCAGGAAGGACATAGATATGCTAGAAAGAGTGCAGAGGAGAGCAACTAAAATGATACGAAAACTAAGGGATCTTAGTTACGAAATACGCATAAAAATGCGGTTTAACAACACTAGAGACCAGGAGATTGAGAGGAGATCAGATAGAAGTGTTTAAAATATTGAATGGTTATGAAAATATTGATAGAAATATTTTTTTCTCAGTTAAGAAAGATAGAAGGACTAGAGGACATGAAGTTACATTAGCAAAGGAGCAGAGTAGATTAGATATAAGCAAGTTTTCATTTTCACAAAGGACTGTAAATGAATGGAACAGATTATCTGCTGATTGTGTGGGTGCTAGTAGCGTGAATATGTTTAAAAATAAAATCGACACATACCTCAGACGGGCGGGATACACATAGATAAAAGGGTCGGACTCTCGATAAGCCAAAGGGCTTCCTTGTCCACCTGCCACCTAGAGTTAATTCTCTGGGTGGCAATCTTGTTAAATTTTGTTAAATATCAATGTTAGGCCACAAATATTTCTATATTTGACCAGTCCAGCATACCAGTACCAATAGTGTACTGGGCCATTAGTGTTCCAATATTATGCCAGCATATGATGCTAGTAATGGCACATTAACGTGCCAATGTACTGATGCCAGGGTCAATGCTGGACCATTACTGCTTCTGCATTGGGTCAGTTCAGCAAGCCAGTACCGGCACAGTACTGGGCCAGTATTGTGCCAGTACCGCCTGCCATTACTGGGCCAGTACTGGGCCAATGCAATGTAGCAGTACTGGGCAAATGCTGGACCATTACTGTGCCAACATTGGGCCAATACAACATGCCAGTATTGGCCCAGTTAACAGCTTCTGTGCATATTGTATACAAGCGTGGAGGCCATACCGTAAGAAGGACATATATATGCTAGAAAGAGTACAGAGGAGAGCGACTAAAATGATACCAAAACTGAGGGGTCTTAGTTATGAAAAGCGCCTAAAAGAATGTGGTTTTACAACACTAGAGACCAGGAGATTGAGAGGAGATCAGATAGAAGTGTTTATAATATTGAATGGTTATGAAAATATTGATATAAATATGTTTGTTTAAGTTTAAAAAAGACTAGAGGGCATGACGTTATATTAGTAAAGGAGCAGTGTAGATTAGACGTAAGAAAGTTTTCATTTTCACAAAGGACTCTGAATGAATGGAACAGATTATCTGCTGATTGTGTGGTGCTAGTAGTGTGAATATGTTTAAAAATAAAATCGACACATACCTCAGAAGGGCTGGATATATGTAGATAAAAGGGTTGGACTCTCGATAAGCCAAAGGGCTTCCTTGTCCACCTGCCATCTAGAGTTAATTCTCTGGATGGCAATCTTGTTAAATCTTGTTAAATCATATCAATATAACTTGGCACATCTGGATATGCTGTGTCCTTTTTGTACAAGCAAACATTGGCTGGTCCAGACAGCGGCGGTCCATGTAAACTAAGAAATAAAACATACAATAGGCCCTGCACTGTTTGTATAGAAATAATTCCATGCTTGGAAACATCAACTGGATATGTGCTCGAATCTTTTGGCCGTTTTGGCACACTTGTTTGATCAATTTGTAATATTAGTCAGTAGCTAGTTTATCGAGAGCCTTGTCGAACAGAAATGACTAATGGTCCTCTGAATCTACTGTGGATTGTACATGGAAATGTCACATGGACACACATAGGGTCTACACCTTTTATGGTCTTCCTGTTCCTTCCGACAAAGCAGGTCGAGGTAGGCGGTCCACAATGTCCTCAGCTGGAACATCGCAAACGTCTTCCTGATCTAACAATAAGTAACTTGCCGGCGGGGGGAGCGTCGCGGTGCCTGATTAGATACATGCCGACAGACTTTGATGCCGTCAGCTTTTGCTTACAGTCAATGCTAACTTCGTAATGGAATATATGGGCCTAATACAAGTGCTGCATATTTCTGGTAACTCTTCCCGAGTACCCCGTTTGCCTGGCAGCGATTCATCCGCTTGTCTGGCCGTCCGCTTACGGCAGCGACGGCTTCGTGTGCTTAATAGTTGATTTGGAAATACTTCCATGAAATTTACAGGACATCTGGAGTGACATTATTTATGTAGGGCCTATTTATTTATTCTATAAAACGAACACATTGGTTTATGTGATTTTGGTAGTCGGATATATTATTTACCTAATACACATTATAAGGCAGCGGTATTTAACCTGGGGGTAATTACCCCCATTTGGGCTTTTTCGGGGGGTACAACCTTTTAACTTGAGGATATTTCAGTAATTAATTCATCCTAACAACTACATTTAAGATATGTCGTGAAACATGATGTACAGGGAGTTAAGAATGCTTCATACCGAAAGTAAGAATATAATATCGGAGATGATCTCAATAAGCCATATCGAGGTAGAAGGGATACATATGGACCTTGCCATGGTCCATCTGTGTATATTATATCACTTCAGGACACAACCGAGAAAACCGAATAGCGAGGTCATTTTTGTATCAGGGCGTTTAAGTTGCAAAAGTGACAGCAAACCACTACCCAGCTAACAAAATAACGTTGCAGCAACGTTGCCACAACGTTACACTTTGGTTGCGGCAACGTTTTGACAAAACGTTGCAGCAACGTTCAAACGGATGGTCCCAGTTACGTTGCCACAACGTTTTATCAAAACGTTATGCATAAGATTCCCACAACCTTCCTACAACATTCCCACAACCTTCCAGCAACATTCCCACAACCTTCCTACAACATTCCCACAACCTTCCTACAACATTCCCACAACCTTCCACCAACATTCCCACAACATTCCCACAACCTTCCTACAACATTCCCACAACCTTCCTACAACATTCCCACAACCTTCCTACAATATTCCCACAACCTTCCCACAATATGAAGGGGTCATAATATGATGTCGATAAGAACAGAATATAAAGCTTTTTTATAACATTTATTCTGTTTTTATTACACAGGTATCAATTTAAATTTCATCTTCATCAGAAGTCAAGTCCATCGAAGGCGTCTGACTTGGCTCTATTGCGCTAGCATTCCCTGCAGCTGCCTTCTGAAACAGGATCACAAAGTTTCCATAGATTAGAGGGAGTTAATTAATACTCATTTTCAAAAATGTTCAACTTTAGTAGCTCAAAAACATTAATAATTGATTATCTCTGTTAGGGGCTGTTCAGAATTTCTGAGAGGGGTAATACTTGTTTACAAGGGGTATTAACTTTTGACAAAAATTCAAGGGGGTAATAATTAACTTTTGATGGGTTCTCCATATCAAATCTCCCACCCCATCCCCAAATCAGAAATTCTGGAACAGCCCCTAATGCTGTAATATTATTAATGCACCTGTCCAATGTGACGCCCCAGGGAGCACCACAAGCATAGGTGTGTTCTGATAAATCACACGTGGTAATTTTGGGGTTGTACTTTCCGACACATAATGTGACCTTTAAATTTGACTATGTAAAATCAAAGACAGTGGGGATATTTATACTAAGGGGGCCATCATTATTTCCGGAAGGGGGAGATGAAAGAAATCATGCAACCTCTGATGGGTGGAAGGGTGTGATAACAATCAACTTGTCGGTAGTGGATAAAAATCAACTTGTTATTAGTGGTCAAAAACAGCATTATATACCATAAATGAGACAATTTTTAATAAAATGTTTGGCGCTACACACCATCTTTCTCAGCTTAACAAAGCATTCATACTTCCACAACCATTAAATCAACATGTATACAAAATTTATAAGTTTAAGTATATTTTCTGATCCTATTAACTAATAAATACGTCAATAGTAGTTTTATAAATCCAAATATCAATGCTATTAAAACAGTGATTTGGTCATTATGATGCAAATCAGTAAATCAAGCTCGCATGTCTGACAGGACGGGGGGTGCGGTGTGTAAAAGATATTGTGTGTGTTCAATGGGGGGGTGAAAGATACCCGGGGCATCCGATGGGGGAGGGGGGTGTTAAATTCACATTATCTTATTTCCCTAAATCGTTGCCCCCCATTCCGTAAATAATGATGATGACCCCATGAATGGAGGTGTTTTCTAAAGTGTCACACCTTAAAACATGCTTTTCACCATGTAACATACACCAACACTTGTGTTTGTATCTAAGTTTCTCTCACCTTGTTCTTTCCTCCCACTTTGTTGGGTGCGTGCTTTAACGTCTCCCCAATCTCCAACTCTACATCCCCAATCTTCGCCCTGGGATGGTTCTTCAGACATGCCCCTAAAATAAAAGATAACAAATTTTTTTTTAATATATGAAATATTGTAGGGTAGTCTACATAATAGATGCATATAATTTGTTATAAAATAGTCTAATCTACAAACTTATTCAAATCCTGTCCTAAGATTTATATCTTAGGACCTCACCATCCCCTGCTTTAAAGTTGAGAAACATTTGCTCCAATGCCAAAACATATTTATATTGAATTTTTTCAGCTGCTGAGTATTTCCCCGATTTATGTTGCTGTATAATACTTACTAATCACAAGATTAGACATATCAGCAAACTTCTTCTTGCCCTTCCTCCCCTTAAGGGAATAGAGGGACCAAAGTGAGTTTGTCCCCACCTTCCTTAGCATAGTCCGAACACTGGTCCCCAAGTTTACTGCTCCCAGGGATGTGAGGTAGGCAAGCTGAGGAAGAACAAATGTAAATATACTGGTAAATGTAACTGTCAGCAATCTTTGTAATGTTTTTTCAAAGATTCAATGAAATATTTAAAGAAAACAATCTAGCCAAGTTTAATATTCAAATATAAAAATGTGTAAATCATGCAGATGTTTGTTTAATATGTAATACTACCAGTATTTGTAATTCTGTTTTGATGATGATGCTTTATATATGTAACTATTTTTATATATTTTATTTAGTAGGTGGCACTAGACCGAGCTAACCCTTTTGGGTTCCTATAAATATAATATACAGTAATAGTATTTTCTTCACAAAAATTGGAACATTCAATCAAATTTAGGGGACGCAAATAAAGGCAAAGATGATTGTGAACGATCAAATGCCAAACCCGAAACAACTGAGAGTGACACCGGGCAGACCACTATTAATTAATAGAAGATTTCACAGATTATAATTATATAAAAATTATGTGTATAACAATGTAATTATGGGCGCGCCTAATTATGTTCTGATAAATTAATTATTGGCAACAAATATAAATATTGTTGGTCGAGGTACAGTAGATCGAGACTGTCTAGTGCATGAAAACGCTCCATCATCCATGTCCCCATGTCCATGACGCGTAAACAATGTTACGATGCTAGCCGGGATTTGGCAGTAAATAATCGAAATGTGTGCTTACGGAAACATGCCAAAATTACTATATTTCATATGTACCAAATATTCATAATTTAATTTCTAAAGATGTACCTTGTCTTGTGGATAGTTAGTTGCGCGCGTAACTGTAAAAATTAGCTGAGTGTTCAAATATGGACGACGTAGACTGGCAGTAAAAAAAAAAAAAAAATATTGTATTAATAATAATATTTACAATTTTTATGCTTTTATATAAATTCAACATGCCTAGTTTACAATAAAATTTATTATATATTGTGGAGCTCTGTTTGTAAATGTAAGAACACAAGTAGAACGAATTTTAGTTTCGTTTAGATTACACTTCCCGCGCGGTGCGTTACTGCGCGGGAAACATTATCTTGCTTGTGAAACTTGATGCACGTAATAGATGTAAGGAACATCACATGTTAGTGCTCCGGTCTCCCTCGATCCGAGGACTGATAAATCACCTCCCGCTAACGGGATCGCCTCATGCGCGGTTGGCATCAAGCGGGCTATTATCGGCAAACGTCCGGCGCATTCCTCCGCCTGCCAGCCGCTCAGATCCGCCCGCGGGCCGAGGGTGGCGTGCTGACTGCGGTGGGAGGGGGTGTTAAACATAAATTTTTGAACCAGAGGGGTTTAAATTTCAAGGAGGGGTCAAACTTGTTTGGACCAGTCTTTGTGCGGTCAGAATTTATTTTAAAAGCATTTTGCAAAGTACTTTATAACTGAAACATTAAAAAAGTGTTTAAAACGTTTTTGCAACGTTATAATTGATATTTAAAAAAAAAAAATTAAATGTTTTTGCAACATTGTACGTAAATATGTTTATATTAATGAGGAAGATGGGCCATAAAAAAATGTTGCATGAAATTAACTATTTATTTTTTGATTTTTCATTTAACTAGTGTATTTTTAAAAAATTACCAAGTTTAAACGTTTTAAAAACGTTTTCCCTTAGACGTTTTTGAAGAACATTCCCACAACATATGGATAACGTTTCATCACAACGTTTAGAAAACGTTGGACTGAAACGTTTTAATAAAACGTTTTTAAAACGTTTTTGCAACGTTATACAGAACTATTCTGATAAATGTGGAAGATGGACCATAACAAAAACGTTGCCACAACGTTGCCACAACGTTATTTCTGACATAACCTTAATACGACATTCCAGCAACGTTGTGAAAACGTTATGTGTTAGCTGGGTAGATGCTTCGCGCTTGATTTGACTGAATCAATATGTTACACATTGTGCACAATACTCTTACCTGAAAGACGACTCTGTAAAAGAGGTATGTCTGTTCTCTGAACTGTTTACCATTGTGTGCAATGAACCCCAGGATCGTCAGGGAATATAAAGAGGTTGAAGCGTATTTCAGTGTTTTCCTCTTCCATAAAAATATGGGGAACACTGCATAATTATCACGGGACTACATTTCATCGTGAGTTGCAATTAAGATAAACAAAATCATGTTCTTGAAAGGGAGAGAATCGCTACAAACCAAGAGGTCAGGTTTATTATCAAGCTGGACTTTATTGCACATCTTTTAGGAAGTCAAATCAGGTGAACTTCTGACAATGGAATATGGTTACTAACAGTCTCACAGCTCAAGACAAGGTTGCGAGCTCCTTCGCAAATCCAGTTTTACCAAAATGAAGTTCAAGCTAATGATGTCGCCATGCTCTCAAAATTGTCAACGCCACATGAAAAGAACGAAGACCACTGTTCGGTTGCTGGTGATATAATGCTACACATACTTTACAAGGATGAAGCCATTCAATTGATATTTCCTAGGTCTGGAACGCTGTGAGAAAAGAATGCATGCATAGTGATAATTTTTCAGTGGACGAAAGACGCATTTATTGACTTGCGAGAGATAGTATGCTGAAAGAAGACTTTCAGGATTCAAACCTGGTGACTTTCTGACAAAAAGCTGGTGGTGAATACCCATTTCGATCTGACTGACCTCTAATAGTCCTCATATCAATATATTGTGGATGACGTACATTTCTACAAGGATCTACATTAAAACCAACACATGAAATATGTTGGATCTTACTGATGACCTGCAATGAGTTCTAGCTGTGACAAAGTCTCGCATTTCAAAGCTTATCGAGAAGATGCAACTTCAACCATACACATATACTTTAATAATCTCTAACGCATTGTTTGTAATACGTTTGGTCTTAATTACAGGTAAGGGAGCCAAAGTATAGCTAGTGGTATATATATATGTTACAAATAAATATGCCAATTATGCGGATACATTTTCTTTAAAAAATCCTTTTTTTCGAATTGGTGTTTAAAAATGTAGGGGTAATTACGGTCTTTTTGGCTCACACGAGGGGTAACAGTCCCAAAGAGGTTAAATACTGCTGTTATACGGCGACAGTTTCCATAATGCCGTAATCTGCGATCAAATTCAGTATCTGTAATGGTAGGCAATACTGCATATTGCAAAATCACGTTAAATTGCAAACTGGTCTTATAATAGTCCACCGAACCGTATGCCATAACATGTGTGAACAAGTCTTACTATGATCAGGTTATTGAAGGAACACATGTCGACATGCAACTTCGTGCTAAATAAAATGCTGCTTGATTAGTGGGCGTTTATTCGCGTCATGATTAATATGGCACCCTTGAGGAAATCAGAGGTCTCGCGGGAATCTTCCACTTTGAAATCAAATTCTGAGTAATCTGAAAATGTTGATTGTAGTTGCAAATGTGGTGATGTTTTAATAACTCTTTTAGATGTATACCTCTGGCACTGTAACAATTTCTGTGTCACGGATCGTTTTGTCTAGGGGTAGTTTGACAATTCCTATCGTTGCAGATATATAAATAAAATACGACAAACAACCTGATTAAGTTTAACACAATTTAACCACTATGACTCATACTCGTACTATACAGTTAATAGATCGAGTGGCCAAACATATAAATGTTGATTGAACGTAGCTCTGTGGTCATATTTTTAAAATTTTCAATCGTTTTGTTGTCGTAAGAACGTTCGTTGAATTTCAGTGGATTCGATGTGTTTGTAGATTGGTAGGTGTTTCATATTCTTGCGAGACGCACACCGGGATGACGACGTCGAGGCTCAAGCTGACTTCGTTCATCTCATGACGACTGTCATACAACTAAATTTAACTAACTAAATTTCCTTTTGGACATATTCAACTCTCGGCGATCTTTTACTTTCTGCCCTAACCACCACCAACAGCCGCCCAACTTCTCCCCTCATATCTTACATACATATACACACACTACTTTACAAAAACAATTCTCTTACCTTCCCATAACTCTCAAAATTCACACACAAAACTCAAGTAAAACTCGACTTCTACGGCGGCGACTATCCGTTGCTCCGCGATTATTGTGTCGAGCTTCACAGAAATTCAGTACAGTGGCGCTATCATTACGGTTTGCACAGTGCCATTTATATAATATAGAGAGAGTTTGGCCAACTGAAAACTTAGGCGCCATTTTCGGTCCAGTTGCAGACAGTGATTCAGTGCAAAGCTGATAACGTTACATATACACTTTATTTATAATTATTACTACACACATGTCTATGCATGTATGGATGACTGATTAATATTAGTTATGCTACTTTTATGAAATGTTTTCATACCTATTCTCTATTATAGCAGTTTAATGAGTATTTATTTATGTAATGGTGTGGTGGGAGCATAAATCGTGCATCCTAATATTTTAGGTCGTTTAAACAATAAATCTGATCACACAAAAAGCTAAGAGGGTCGGGAATGGCGAGATTTCAGGGACACAGTTTTTGACCTGGTACCAATTTTTCAGTCGTGAGTATAACTATTAATTTGTATACCCATAATGCATAAAATTGTGTATTATATATATATATACATGTATATACATACACATATTAAAAGGGTCTACATGTCATACATTAACATTAGAAGTAAAGATATTTCTTAACAATATATATAGTATATGTTTAAATATTTTAAGGATATTTTGTGCATCACTTTAAAGGGGTGGAGAGTTGATGTATCAGCCTTGCAGCTTGTTAATGGGATGATGTGTCTTTGTGAACATTACATAGATTGAGAAAGTTTGCTCCTCTGTTAAACGAATATGAACCTAAGACATTGTTATGGTATTGGCTATTATTATACAGACCAATAGGCAACATATTAATATTTAGTAGTAGCACTCAGCATGACTGTGTCTCTGTGGGGCCTTATTTAAATATACAGTGCGCTTCAGATAACTCGAACTGTCATTTTAGTTGACTTTTGCTTATGTCGATCTTTCTCTTCAGTCCCAGTCATATAAGGCGATAAAACGTAGATCTTAATTAGTTTAGTTTCTTTTAACTAGAAGTATTGCCCCGGGTCTCTGGAAGTTCAACGTATCCATAATGCACTGTAGTATGTACATATTTAACACATATTGGCAAAAACGAATACCTTTATTCTCAACGCTACACATACACATCTTCACATGTAATTGACTTACAAAGTAACACGTTTAACAAGGTGAACTGTTGGCATT
This sequence comes from Paraescarpia echinospica, assembly GCA_020002185.1. Lineage (NCBI taxonomy): Eukaryota > Metazoa > Annelida > Polychaeta > Sabellida > Siboglinidae > Paraescarpia > Paraescarpia echinospica. The sequence goes on from JAHLWY010000246.1 coordinate 80,516, forward strand.
TAGCAATGTGTCTGAACTCCATAATGCCAACACGAATCTTACAAATCTTACTGCCAAGTTCATTACCAGATTTATGCAGTGTATTGGCATTTTTGTAATTCTTAACATCTTGGAGAATACAATGCGTACAATAGGTAATATAGTAACTTGAATATTTCAGAGACTTGATTGCAATGTTAAACCTGACCTCTCAGTCAATTCAACCACTCAACAACTTCACATGTGATTGTAAAGTAACACTTTTGACAAGGTAACATGTTGGCAGTTAGCATGATGCCCACAATACCATAATAACAAAATGAATCTTACAGTGCAAACAGGTGCAACATGTCACATTTTTATTTAATGCCATGTTCACTACCAGATTTATGCAGTGAATTTGAATTCTTTCTTGTTATAACGTCTTGGAAAATACAAAGCGTACCATGGGTAATTTAGTACCATGAAGATTCCAGAAACTTGTCTGCAACATTACACGTGACCTCTCAGTCAATTCAACCTTGCATAACTTCACATGTAACTGACTTACAAAGTTAACACATTTAACAAGGTGAAATGTTGGCATTTAGCACGGTGCCAACTACTACAACTATAACAACTACAAATGAACTTTACAGTGCAAATAGATGCAACGTGTCACATTTCTATTTAATATGTTTCACTATCTGTCTCATTGCCATACTCTTACTGCCAAGTTCACTACTACATGTATGCACTGAATTTGCATTCTTTCTTGCAAGTCGTAACGTCTTTGAAAATAGATGGAGCCGAACAACAGTATATCGCCCAATCAGTTTATGTTTGATAGTATGACAAAGTGTAAGTTGGACTTCCGTAGTTGCTAATTCAAAAACCTTCACCAAGAATGCCTTTGCATTTCTTTGCAACATAAGAAGTTTTTCATCCTGTTGACGAAACATCATTTCACATGCCAACAAGACCGGAAGTCCTTGTTTTGTTGGATGGGTAAGGCTACCATCCTTATACTGTTTAAACTGAGTTAGTTTGGCAGCATCAAGAGATGTAACAGAGGAACTAACAACACTTGAGATGCAATTGTCACAAACTACTTTGTCATGCTTCTTCCAGCTAGGTAGTACAAGCTGTTCTCTTCTGCATTACCAAGTTCCTTCACAGATTTCGATTCAGAAAAGATCATTGGTTGTAACTGTAAATCTGACTCTGCTAGCTTAGGTGGAACCTGCTGCTGATCAAGAAAGTCTGCCACTAACTCTCCTTCCTCATTTTCATAATTTCCCGTAGTAAATGTTTAAAGGAACTGGGCAACAGTCAATATTTTCAATGCGTATTTGAATTCGACTGGAGAGGGAACAGGGTTTTTCAGGCGTACACAGCTGAACAGACTTTCTAGACAATCTTGGGTAAATCTAGCTGTTAACAGACAACTTTGGCCCTTGTCAAGTAACTCATTCTGAATGTCGATGATAGACTGTGTTGATAGAATAACACCTGTTTGAATAGGTTTCCACATACTACCAATTTTTATTCCAGTGAAAACTTGGATGACAGATTTGAGAAATGATATAGCACTGGCATGCTCCGAGGGATTAATTTTGCTTAGAGCCATTGTAGGGTGTCGACTACACATAAGGTCGAACCATTTATTGACCAGTTCGATGAACCAGGCAGTTACAAGGTCAGCTGACTTTGTACCTGCATGGTTCGATTCTACTACAAAATTAATTCCTGCTGACACCGAATTACTAAATCTATATTAAGGGCGACACTTTCCTTCTATCAAAGTGGGAAGGGTTGAGAGCAGCACTAGTTAGTTTGGGGGCAATCTTCAGCTGCTGATCTTCCTGACTTTGTGCTCAAGCCTTAACACCTCTGAGCTGCACAAGTTGTTGCTTTCAACAACACAGTCAGGAAGTGTGATAGTCTGACCACTGACAAGGGCTGCTTTCAAGTTTTTGATGACATGCGGGAAATAAGAAATAAAGTACAACTCCCTGGATGGATCACTCGGATGTTGTACCTTATTAACTGTTCGATTATGTTTACTGCATATAAAACCAAAACTCTTCCACGTGCTTCTGTTTGCAGAACCCATGTCACTAGTCACAGCAACTACATGTAATCCTATAGCTGCTGCATGCTTGATGATATCTATGACCATAGCTTTAAGAGCAGTCTCATTGATAGAGTTCCCAGTATAATGATAGCAAACAATTTGTTTCCACCGAGTTGTTACACCACCTAGCATAAAAACGAAACCATGAGTAGCATTGCCGATATGACCTGGAAGGGTAATGTCACATAGTAATGTACCACTACTTTGGTAAAATTCGACATTGGAGGTAATTGCCATTTCATCTTAGATAAAACAACACTCGCATTCTTGCGATTTCCATTGTTGTACTTTCATATGTAATAAACTAAACACCTCATCTAGAACACCGGATTCAAACACAAAACCCCGCATTTTTCTACGTAACGTGCGCAATGACGGCGGGGGGAACTGTTGCTCTAACAACTGTTCATATCCAGTTGACCCACATGCAAAACGCAACTGCAAAGCTTTCTTTATAATATTAGCACTCCATTTGCTACCTCGCATGCTTTTTCTACCTAGTGCACGTAGCTGGTCAACAGTAAATAATTTACGTAAGGAAACCATGCACTTTGCCTGATTCTTAATCAGTTCCCTTTTCTCGCGTTTCACACGCTACATATGTTTTGGCAACAATGTCACCCTTATCTGCATGGCGCGCAGTTTCCTTTTTGCTTCTTTCAGCTGATGGCTTCTTTCAGATGGTGGCGATATGTCATCAGGGCATGTCTCGCTGCTAGTGAGTTTTGGACTGTCATTAGTAGTGCTACTTGTGTCACCTACAATATAATAAAATGTTACGCAATACCAGTAGTGATTGTTAATTATCTCTGAAAAAGGTACTGATTGAAACATGATCCGAATAGACTTGATTCTATATCACATCAAAGAATTGTTAACAAATTAATAGTTCCCACAACCATTCATATGAATGAATCAGTAGTCTGTATTCCAAGTAATGTTTGAGAAAAGGCTTTTGACTATGCGCGGTAGGAACAACATGCTGTAGTCTTTGTTGTTGTGCTATATTTCAGGGTCAATTATCTCCACGAATAATGGAAATTATGTAGTAGCTCAGAAGAAATTGAGGCTTTGTGTGTGTGTGTGTGTGTGTGTGTGTGTGTGTGTGTGTGTGTGCGTGTGCACGTGCGTGTCTGTGTCTAACATGAATGGCAAACGTTTCAGTGGTGCAAAAATACACACTAGATTACTACTTAAACGTATGGTTTCATAACATATCATAACGGAGAATTTGATTTTTTTGGCAATGCCCTTTTGTCAGTTTTTTTGTGACAAGCATGAGCAGGACTTATTAGCACAACTGACAATGTATTCTCAGCAACCATTTACTTTCACTTTCGTCATCCACCTTTGACGGAGTTGTCTGAGGACCTGCAAACTATGGATGATCTGACGAAGACAGACAGTGAGATTGGGTGGCAGCAGCAGCAGCAGGATGATATATGGGGAGTTTGCGCCTCTTTGTTGCTGGTTGATGACTGAAGAATGTTGGCACTGCGTTTGGCTTCAGTTTGCGTTTTCCATCAACACGATGTGTTTCAAATTGGTCCTGTTCAAAATGAGTCTGAAATTAAATAAATGTATGCGATTATTTGTAATAATCATGCCAAGAAAGTGCTTTGATGTTTACACATTTATTGCATTTGGCTTTGCAAAAAAAAGATGTTTTCTAAACATGTAATATAATGTATAGCAATGATTTGCAGTGGTGGTCAATCATCATAAATATCTCATTCAAAACAACTCAGCTACTTTTAGTAAATCACTTAAATTTATCAATCGATTACATAATAGTTAATTAATCTGCAAGTTTATCTCCTATGCAATAATTTCTTCCAAATTTAGCTAAAATTGCATATTTATATAACCATAACAAAAATGGCTACAACCTGCAAAAGCATAGACATAGCCTATTCAAGCTATAATTATAATAATACCATTACGGGATCAGGGTATTTAGGCATTTTAGCCATCTGTCTGTTTCATGTCTATCAACGTATACATACACATTGACTGACTAGAATACAGTAAACGCTTAAATAAATGCTGAATAGTTAAAAGGAACTGGTAAACACCGACATTAACATGAGTGATAGTATGAGTATGACTGGCATGCTTAACCTTGGACAGGTAGTTAAACCCGCCAATTTCCCTGTATGCTAAAAGTCGCAGCATTAACAAAATATATTCCTGGATCTCGCGCTAGCCTCCAGTGTTTACCATTGCCATTGAATCAAATAGCGAAGCCGAAAAACAACTTGTTTTTTTACCAAACTCATCTATCCATAATCAGGTTGGTAAAAAACAGGGCACAGGCCTATAGCATAACTGCTTAATAATACAACATGGAAAATGTTCATCATAAGTGGCATAAATATTTAAAAAAAAACCTCCCAGCTAACATAACAGTACTGGGCCAATACTGGGCCAATACCTACCGCCGGTTGATGTGGTACTGGCCCGATAACCTAATCCAGCACTAGCCCAATACATGCTCTGCACAGAGGCTGTTAACTGGGCCAATACTGGCATGTTGTATTGGCCCAATGTTGGCCCAGTAATGGTCCAGCATTTGCCCAGTACTGCTACACTGCATTGGCCCAGTACTGGCCCAGTAATGGCAGGCGGTACTGGCACAATACTGGCCCAGTACTGGCTTGCTGAACTGACCCAATGCAGAAGCAGTAAAGGTCCAGCATTGACCCTGGCATCAGTACATTGGCACGTTAATGAGCCATTACTAGCATCATATGCTGGCATAATATTGGAACACTAATGGCCCAGTACACTATTGGTACTGGTATGCTGGACTGGTCAAATATAGAAATATTTGTGGCCTAACATTGATATTTAACAAAATTTAACAAGATTGCCACCCAGAGAATTAACTCTAGGTGGCAGGTGGACAAGGAAGCCCTTTGGCTTATCGAGAGTCCGACCCTTTTATCTATGTGTATCCCGCCCGTCTGAGGTGTGTCGATTTTATTTTTAAACATATTCACGCTACTAGCACCCACACAATCAGCAGATAATCTGTTCCATTCATTTACAGTCCTTTGTGAAAATGAAAACTTGCTTATATCTAATCTACTCTGCTCCTTTGCTAATGTAACTTCATGTCCTCTAGTCCTTCTATCTTTCTTAACTGAGAAAAAAATATTTCTATCAATATTTTCATAACCATTCAATATTTTAAACACTTCTATCTGATCTCCTCTCAATCTCCTAGTCTCTAGTGTTGTTAAACCGCATTTTTATGCGTATTTCGTAACTAAGATCCCTTAGTTTTCGTATCATTTTAGTTGCTCTCCTTTGCACTCTTTCTAGCATATATATGTCCTTCCTGCGATATGGCCTCCACGCTTGAATACAATATTCTAAATGAGGCTTAACTATTGTTTTGTACAGCGGTATTATTAGCTCTTTTTCCTTATACGTTATGTTTCGCCTAATTAATCCAAGGATTTGATTTCCCTTTGAAGCTGCAATTCCGCACTGCTCTGAAACCTTCATATCAGCACTAATGGTTAACCCTAAGTCCTTTTCTTTTACAGTAGTACTTAGTACAATACCCCCCATTGTGTATTCTACACATTCGTTCCCATGTCCTGCGTGGAGGCATTTACATTTCCCAAAATTGAACAGCATTTGCCACTTTTCAGACCATTTGTTCAACCTGTCAAGATCATCTTGTAAATGCTGTCTATCTCCATCAGTTTTAATCATTCTAAACACTTTTGTATCATCCGCAAATTTCAACACCTTGCTTGTTATTTCATCATCCAAATCATTGATATATATTAAGAATAATATAGGTCCTAATACTGATCCCTGTGGTACCCCACTCAATACCGATTTCCAGTTTGAAACCTCCCCATCAACTACTACACGTTGTCTTCTGTCAATCAGCCATTGTTCTATCCAGTTTACTATACCATTTCCTATGCCATGGGCCTTTAGTTTAAGCAGTAATCTTTGATGTGGTACTTTGTCGAAAGCTTTTTGAAAATCTAAGTAGAAGATATCTACTGGTGATCCCTCATTTACCCACTTAGTGATGTCTTAAAAAAACATAACGTATTTGTTAAGCATGACCTCGCTTTAAAAAAACCATGCTGAGATGGGTTTATCAAGTTTTGTTTAACAAGAAAATCCATCATGTGATCTTTAATTAGTCTTACTAATAATTTGCAAATCACTGATTTTTTAACTCACTGGTCTATAGTTTTGACTTGTTTCTCGAACCTTTCTTAAATAACGGTATAATGTTTGCTTCTTTCCATTCTAAAGGAACCACTCCCTCTTCTAATGACAAGTTGAAAACTGTTGCAAGCGGTATGCTAATTTGTTCTACAATTTCCAATAGTAGTTTGGGCGGAATACCATCCACTGCAGGTGATTTATTATCCTTCATAGCCCTTATTTTCTTAGCTACCATTTCCGGGGTTACAATTAATTGTCCTAAATAGTCTGAATCTGCCCCCTTGAACTTAGCCTCTGGTACTGGCAGTGAACTAATATCTTCTCTGGTAAACACTGAACTAAAGTACTCATTCAGGTCTTCTGCCATTAAGAATCCCTCTGATATTATATTTCCAGCATTATCTTCTAGAGGACCAACCTTATCTTGAACTTTCTGTTTGCTTCGAACATACGCATAAAAACCCTTGCTGTCATGTTTTATATTACTAGCTATTTGTTGTTCATAGCTTCTCTTTGAATTTCAGCTTTAGCTTGGTTAAGTGCTTCTTTATTGGACAATGGGTCACCTGACATAAGATTATGTTTTACTTTGTTTTGCCCCATACTGTTCTGTGCGACATCTGGGAATGTGTACCTCACTTCGAGTTTCAAATGAATGTGTGCATCTTTATAACTGTTGTAGTCTTCAACACTTCCAGTACATCTATATGACTTCCACGACATTTGCTTTTACTTAATTTTTCTAATGGCTTCTTTCAATAAGTTTTTTCTTTTTGGACCGTTTCCCTTGTTTTTTGAAGAGTACAAATTTATCGACTATGCACTTAATTTCACACGTTAATATATTCCAGCATTCTGTTGCTGTCTTATTTTTCAGTGTGTTATTCCAGTCTACCTTTGCTAAATATTTCCTTATGTCCTTATTCCTTCCTTTGTGGAAATTTCTCCTATTCTGCTTTTTACTATTCCTTTCTGATTTTACTTTGATGGTAAAATGTATCTGGTTGTGATCGCTACTCCCCAGTGGCTCACTTATCTTGACATTGTCAATTAATTCATTCTGTGAGGACAAAACTATGTCTAACACATTCTCACCCCTGGTTGGTTCTAGCACATGTTGAGAAAGGGAAGTATATTGAACTAAAACTAAAAACTTGTGGTCCTCACTCCCCATACTCTGTAGAGATTTCCTTGTATATGCCCGTGGTTAAAATCCCCCATAATAATACAGTCCCGTTTGCCTACTTCCCTTATAGCGTTTTGTATTTTTTCATTCTCTTCTATGCTTATGTTTGGACTTCGATAAACTAACCCAACTGTTAACGTTGAGTTTCCTGTAATTATGTTACACCAAACAGCTTCTTCGCAATCTGCTTCTCTTTCTAATTTTATTTCATAAGCCTGGATAGATTCTTTAATATACTCCACCTTCCTTTCTTCCTATTCTATCTTTTCTAAACATTACATATCCTGTCAGTCCCAATTCAGCATCTGATATATCGGTGGTGGTCCAGGATTCGGTTATACCTATTATATGAGGGTCAATATCTTCTACAATAATGTTTAGTTCATTTCTTTTGTTTACTATACTCCTTGCATTTAATCAAACACATTTATATCCAGCTTCAGAAGAGTTTTCCAGACTGTTATTTGCCGATTTATTTATGCTGTCTTTATCTATGCCTCCATTTGCAGGCTTTTCTGTGAGTCCCCCTGCGAATCTAGTTTAAATAGATGCAACCTGTCCTACTGTCAACAGATCGCAGCAGGTTCTCTAAGAAGCCCCCTTTCCACTAAGATGGAAGCCATCTCTCATGTACATATCTTCCCTCCCAACAAAGTATCCCCACAAATCTGTGAATCCCACCCCCTCTTCTTCACACATCTACTCAACTAGTGCGTTGATCGCCATCCTCTTGCAGTTTCTATACGTTGCCCCCCCCCCCCCGATATGTATAGTTGTATGTCTGTATGAGATAGCAACAAAAGCCAGGATATGAAGCAAAACATGAACAGTTTTATTCATTAAAAAAAATAATTATACACTATTGGCATGATCATGCCTGTCTTGTGCACGACGCTTCCTCCCGCCATGCCTGTCTCCTGCGTTCCTCAGCCAGAGCATCATCTCTTTCTGTACAGTCGAATCGGTGATCCCTTGAATGAAAGGATTCCTCATAATGGCCCCTGAAACACACACACACACACACACACACACACACACACACATATATATATATATACATATATAGTTTTATCTAAAACATCAGTGCACTTCCTAAACAATCATTTATTTTCCAGTTTGATCTCATAACATCTTTTTGTTCCCAAAATTAAGCTCAACCTGGGCAGGCTTTAACTGTAGTTTTGCACAAACTCCGGAACAGACTCCCCATCACTTTAAAACCATCTGAAACTAGGTACCTTCTGCAAATAGTAAATAACTTAACACACTTTTTCTACATTGCAATCCCATCCTACCATAATTTTCTGTATATAATATGCCAAAGAAATTATAAATGTTATGAAAGCCCATGGTATAGGGACTGCATAATCAGCTGGATAGAAACATGTTAGTAATGGGTAGCAGAGGGGAAGTTTCGAATTGTAAATCAGTTTTTAGTGGAGGATCAAATACCTATACTATTCTTAATAATAGTACGTATATGGATGACTTAGATGATGACATAAGAGCTATTCCAGAAATAAATGTATGGGGGAGGGCTGGAAGCACTACCCATATTTATTTTTTTCTAATTTAATTGTATACGAGTACTGTGATAATAGCAGTCCCCCCACTGCACATCATATAAAAATAACACACCCCACACAATATTTATGGAATAAAACTAATAAGCAAAACACTTAAATTTGTGGACAACACAAATGTGTTTATAAAGGTTAAAGATGATAGGGGGAAATGTTCGAGAGGATCTAGAAATGACCTGAAAATGGTGGATGTTATTCACTTTTGGGAAATGTAAAATTTGTAATGCCTACACATAAAACATACAAGGAAACTATAAAATGAACACAAATATATTGCAGGTTTTATTATGACATTTAAAACACTTGAGATAAAGATATTAAGAAGAGATCAATTAGAAGTTTTCATTATTTTCCCTTAGAAAGAATGATGTCACGATGCAAAAATAAGACTAAACTACAAACATGATCACACAAATACTCACCACCAGGTTTTTGACGTTCTTGTCGAGCAGCCTGACCTCCAGCTCCTCGACCTTGTTTACACTTGGCAGTGGGACATCTATGTCCTCTGGCAGCTCTTTAACGTCTCCACTATGTAGTGTTTCTACCTGCGTCCACAGAGTGGCCAGCTCTTGTACCACGCCATCCAGTGTCAGTTGGATGGATGTCATACCTGAGAGCATCTCCCTCTTAAAAGCTGCCGAAAATAAATACAACATGTGGAGTATTTTTAAAATACTATACACCTTGACTAGTACGCATAATAGAAAACATGTATAGAGATGGCTACGTGCTAATATAGTCAAGGTCAAGAGTTTTTTTAAGATAGCATTTACTGTGCATGAAAATAATTTTGTTTTCATTTTATTTGTAATATATTTTAATGCATTTTTTCTGCATGACAGTATTGTCACGAATACGTACTTGTCCGACCCAACATTGTAACACTTTCCAATGTTTTATTGTATTGACTGCAATGACATTGACATGGCAATAAATCTAATCTTATTTTTTTTAAACTTGCAAAAACAAGGCTTTTGCACTCTTTATACACCTGCATGTTTGTGTCAGGGCTAAAGCTGTAAAGATAAAGGATATAGATGTTCATATCTTGTATTCTATAGCCATATGTTAAGATTGGAATAATTACCTGAAAACTGTCTGGTTGATGATGGCGATAACACTGCCGATGCCAATGATGCTGAAGGTGTCCTTAGGGTTGGCGATAACTTTGCCGACGCCAATGACGCCAAAGGTGTTCTTGGAGTTGGCGATTGTAGCGCTGATCCCAACGCGGATGAAGGTGTCGTCCAACTTGGTGGAGTACTTGGTGTGGTCCTCCACATTGGAATCGTCTCATCTGTCAAATCTGAAAACATGAAGTGTGTATTTACAAAGATACAAACCAGCAACACGCCAGCCTGGGATACTTGAAAATTAATAACAAGCACATAGCAGCATTTTATATTATAGTACCAGAATCGCATGGGCAAACCAGTGATTTACAAGGTGATTCGAATTACAAAGACGTTGATTAGCACCTGAATAACACAAAGGTGTCATAAATGGATGTTGTTAAACTGGTCTATGATGGAATTCATTGCAACATGTGTGTCTAAGATTACACATTATTCCATTACGAACTATGACCATTGACTTATTACAAGATACAATATAATATATTGGTCAGGCATTCACACAGAAAAGAAGGTAATCATTCCAGGAAGATAAATACCAGGAACTGTTGGTGGCGTGGGTGCCCGTTGCAGTCTAGCATGACATCCCTTTCCACTTCGATCTTTTTCCGATTTCCTGACTAATGATTCGCAGTCATCATCAACATCGTCATCTTCACTGTCATCTTACAGATAAGCTGGCTTCTGTGTGTATCTAAGACAAACAAGAAATATGTTGTTGAATACTTTAACATAGCATATCAAGACACCTTTTTCTATGCAAACATATGATGTTGCTTCATAAAGATTTATAGGAGTCTAGGGTTAATGCATTCTGTTGTTGTTGAAACAGATGTTGATGATAACGTTTGCAAGTTAACGTGGCCCCGTGTTAAACCCTGGTTTAACCCGGGTTGGGCTAAATCTCCATTTTGGGCTAAACTGGGTTAAACCCGGGTTAAGCTATTTTTAGCCAAATTTTGTCACAATATGAAAGAACAAAGCAGACAAAGTACAATCACTAAGGATTAATGAACACCTGTGCACAATGTCACCCACTTGGGACTGGGAGGCAGGGTTAATTGATCTGTTCAGCAATTGAAAGACACTACTTAGGCCTCACTCTGGACACTGTCACTCAGTGTTGTGTGTTGTGTATTGTCTTAGTTTGTGAGTTGAGCTAATCAACTTGACCATGAATATGTGGTGGCTCAGGTATCTTTGGAGGATTGATGATGAATCCAGTTATTGGCAGTGAATACAAAGGGTAGATTACCACCTACCAGTCTGCAAGGCTCTATATCCTCCTGGTCCATAACCTGCAAGCTGACACCACACTGTACTAGGGTAGATTGTCTGAATGGAATCACTGCACATCTTCAGAAGAAGACTCAGCTAGTAATTAATGGCACACTTTTATTTTGGACTTTCTGGGCTGGTTTAAATACATAAAAGGATTATGGCCTGAACTGGTATCTAGTATAAGTCATTTGCATAAGGTGGATATACAACAATTTGAAACCATCATCAATCTATATACCAACTAATATAATATTGAGAATGTCCCTCTGATAATATCATCCTGAGATCTCCGATAAAGTAACGCCTAATTTAACCTAGGCTTAACCCTGGGTTAAACTATTAAAAACCTGGTTTAACCCACTGGGCTGGGCAAAACCAGTTTAGCCCGGGTTAAACCCCAACCCTGGTTGATGACTGTGCAATTATGTAACTGTCATGGGTCGTTTTAACTACAAGATACAAAAAGCTTTATTCACATGTGGAATTGCATAACATTAGCTCATCTGAGCTATTTTCGGACAAACTAACCACTATTAAATATTTCTGCAGACTGCATACCAACTACTCCGTTTGTCTAATAAAAACTAGCTTAATAGTCTAGACTTGCTACAGCTGATGTTAATCCAACAATTATTAACACACCTCTTTGGCCTTTTGCTTTGATCTTCTTCTTCTGTTTGGACATCAGATGTAAATTCACCTTTACGTGCCTTTTGTCGCCCCTCATCATAGCTCACTACAATATAATATGAAGACATCACAAGAGTAGTCATGGGCAAGGATCACAAATCAGATGTATTTGTTTAGGATGTAAACATAATCCCTAACCTTTTTAAGAATGTAAGACTCCCACCCGACACTAAACCTCCATTTTGGGCTAAACTGGGTTAAAATATTTGTCATGTATATTTTATCACAATAATGTCAATATGATAGAATAAAGCAGTCAAATAGTTTTGTATTTATATAGCTATATTATCAATGTGAAAGTGATAAGAATCATAGTTAGCCAAATTTAACTTTGCCAAACTGTCATTAATTTAACAAGATTTTGCGGCATTTCATGTCGCATGTGCTACATCATGCTGTTGCCAAAATTAGTTTACTTATTGGGAAGGGAATTTTCAGGAAAACATGGAAAATGGTCTTAAAATATGTGTTATTGAATTTCCCAATTATTTGTTTATGGTGGGACATAACATAAACTTGTGAAAATTCAAACATTACGTGCAGAATTCACCAAATTCACTCATCCAACATCAATAATCAGGTGCCCCATGCAGCCGTAATGCGAGTCACGATCTAATTAGATGCAATTACAACCATATTATGCAATCAATTTATTATTTGTTTCTATAATTTAATACACTGTCTATTGAATGCATTTATTGTATATTTCAGCCATGTTATTAATGCAGTGTAGAAGGAGATTATCTTAAATATAATGTACACAACTAATTAAATACACCCATGAATAAAAAATGTAGGGGAAAATAATGTTTTCTTACAACAAGCACAGAGCACTCGCATCTCGAAGACTTTCCATTGTTCAGGATCCGGGGTGACTCTTTCTCGCACGGCTTTGTTGATCGCTTTGCGATGATTTGAATGGAGGCCAGGACGTCTTAGTTTTGCTAACAAGCCAGTTTGATGACACAACGTCAACTTCATTGTGCTCATCAAAGACCACCACAACATACATGCTGGAGACCAACAAAAATATTTTTTTTTAAGATCAGCCATTTCTTCCACAAAATCCTGTAAAAACTCATCCGGATGACACGGCTTTGACTTCCCAGAGAACGATCTTATTGCAAATGGTTCTGTGTTGCCTGACTGTGCCAATCGCCCCAATATTGGCCAACATTGTACAATGCTGCTCTTGAACAATGGAAGTATATCAATATTTAACTGCAGCTGTATAGTGTCACAGTTTTTCAGCTTGGGATCAAGAGCAAGTGCAGACTTGATTGTCACCGCAATTCCAAAATGGTAGTACAAACCACCAGCTATTGGTTTAATGCCATCAACGTTTGTTGTTGACAAAAGTGTTCTGGGGTCTTTAGGTAGATCAGGGTGGAAACGTATAAGAACACCCAACAATTCTCCTAAAGCAATGTGGGCAATCCGATTTGTTATTGCCCATCTAGCCAACAAAGAATAGAGACCATTTTGATCATGTTCGTCGTCATGTTCACCATCAGATGAAGATGGTGAAGAGTTTGGATCATCGGAGTAGACATTGTCATTCTCCATAAATTCTTCTTCACTTTCACAGACTGAAACATCATTGTCTTGAGGATGGCCCCCATCCACATCACTATGTCTATGAATATGATGACTATCTCCTTCTAAATCTACCACCCTGTGTCCTATTCTGATCCCTGACTACATCCCACGTCACGCTGTGCAATGCCTGTCATTTCATTATTCTCATCATTGTTTGCAATATGTTGCATGTTTCTCGACTCCTGCTACACATTGTTCGACGTTTTGTCCAATACGACATGCTTTAACTGGACTGCCAACTTATATATCCAATAAACCTGAAAGAAAAATCATTGAAATACCACTTCTGTTCAAGAATGACTGAATTAAATAATAGGTATGCCAAACAATAGTTCAATTAAAAGGATAGTTATCTATTAGGCTGATAATTAATAATAATGATGTAGCCAGACCAGTTTGATGCAGGGTCTATCGTTTGCTAGTTATGCAGACTGCTTCAATTATCACCCAGCTATGTCAGTTTATGTTATTTCTCAATTAAAACATTAATTTAGGTACAATTATACAATTCTGTGTATTCACAAGTATCATATCATAATGTATGCTATTCACTTTTACTAATCAGTACAACTTACCTGACAAAATTCCAATTTCAAATCTTCCACAGACAAGTCAACATCACACATCAAAAAGATTCAAACACATCAAACTAGCTTAATCCAGTAATCCTCTGCTGATTCACTCTAAATTTGGCGGTAAAATTGCATTCTATAGGCGGCGCTACAAAAAGCTACGAGTGCGCCATCTTGCGGAACAATGTTAAAAACTTGCCTGTATTGGGCCAGGGCCGGGCCAGTATATTCACTTTCACCATGGACTGTCCAATGTACTGGCTCGGTACCGGCTGTACCGTTGACGGTACAAACGGTACTCGCCAGTACCATGCCAGCATTGGCCCAATACTGCCATGTTTGCTGGGGTTGCGTACCTACCAAAATTATTATCGTATATATAACGCAACTAATGGCGCTAGTGTGTTTTCGTGGTAACGTCGTTTTGCCGTTGAAAAATTGTAGGTACTTCACTCAAAGTAGTTTCAAACTACAAATTGTTTGCACAAATTTCATTACATGTACGGTAGAGATATAGACTATGGATATATCGTATGGAAACGTTTGCCGCCGTTTTTCTATAAACGAGCTTTTCCTATTGCGTACGGCAAAATTGCGAACCACTACTAGTGCATTAACCTTGAATATCGCCACCTACCTCGCACAGTTTTGAGCCCCCTGGCTTTGGTCTCCAACCTTCCCATTTCATTTTCGCTTCCCATACCTTCCTCCTGCTTTTATCGAAAGGAAACCCGAATAACCGTATACCAGTTTCGCTACGATTAGAGCATCCCCATGCAGAACAGCACGGCGTTGCATCCTGTTCTCCCTGAGGACGCATTGGACCGAAAATAGCGTCCACAGTCATCGACCAATCAAACATAGAAACCTCAATGGCCAAACTCTATAGGTAATGAAAGGTTTCAGCTTAATGTAAAAAACAAATTAAGTCTTACGAATAGCCATTAATTGTGTTCGTATGTATATGTTTGTCTGCGCGCGCGTGTGTGTGTACGTGTGTGTGTATCTGCACGTATACTAATACGTTCTTTTGATAAGAACATTAATACAAATTATTATTCTATTAACGAAATATAATGCTGCCATCAGATATGTATTATTAATAATAATATTAGTACATTGTTTGGACTTTCAGTACTTGTTAACCATAATGAATCAATTATAATGAAATATGGTGGTAGAAAAATACAAAAGTTCTTAACGATTTGGTCGCATTCTAAAATAATATTAATATCTTAGTTTTTTTATTGTGGGAAGAACGGCTTAATTAATAAAATTCATTTTCAAATTAAGCTCGTCGTAATTTCGCAGCAGTTACGTCGAATTGCCGTGTTCACCGCCAATCGATGTATCACAAGTAGTTTCCTTTTACATACAGAGTGGCAGCAAATTGTGCATAATTTGTTCCAAACCTGCACTTTTAATGGTGACACACAAAAAATAGCTGGAAATGAAGAATGCGCCTTCTTAGTTGAGTTTGTCACATTAACTAATTACGGAAACAGCACAGTTGGTTCAAACAACAAGAAGTGTCGCGGCGGTGGTGCGTTGGTTGCAGTGAGTAATGCATACAACTCCAAACGTAGGCTGGATCTGGAAACTGATCTGGAAATAGTATGGACTCAAACGCGCTTGACGGGACAAAGCCTGTACCTAGGGTATGTTTACTTGCCGACCTGGTCGGATGTGCACACCTGGTCAGAGCTCGACAAATCGCTGGAACTGGTCACTAGAGCTATGAACCCTGACTGCGATTGAGTGTTACTCTTGGGCGATTTCAATCGTCCAGACATTCAATGGACACCGTCAAACAACACAACAGGCCTCATGCCCCATTCATGGACCATTCCACAGTCCGAACTGTTTGTTGAAATGTTATCTGAATACGGCCTTGTGCAATGTAACGCTGACCACACGTGCAACGAGCACACTCTAGATATTGTCTTTGTGCATGGTGCAGAGTGTAATGTTAAGAAAATAGACAAGGCGGTTAAATCCACACACGACGTCCTACATTGTGAACTGTTAAGTGCCAACCGACCAAAGCAGGAACTCGCTAAACGTTTTGTTTATAACTATCGCAAAGCGGACTTTAGTCACCTAAGACACCTATTGTCTTGTATCCCGTGGTCATTTCTCACGGACAGTACTGACATTGACGACAGTTTTGATATATTTTATGACATTTTGTATGCTGTCATAAACGAATGCGTTCCTCGTATCTGCATTCGTGGACGTAAATACCCAGTATGGTATGATAACGATATGATCGCAACCTTGAACGAGAAAGACACCGCACACAGGGCATGGAAACGCTCACATTCGTTATCTGATTACCAAGTATTTTCTGAACTACGAACCACTTTTAAGAAACTTAAGAGAGAAAGTTATTGTGTCTACATATCGGAAATTGAAAAGTCCGTCAAACAAAACACCAAACGTCTATTCAGTTTTGCCAAAAGCAAACAAGCTAATGTAAAACTTTCTAACTCAATGGTATATAAAGGCACTGAGGCAAACAGTCCAGCTGACATAGCAGAACTATTTTCTTACCACTTCGAATCTGTCTTTACATTAGTAGATAACCTTGTTTATCCACGTATTCCCTCCTATCAATCCGACTCAATGACTAATATCAATGTGTCTTATGATGATGTCAACGAAGTACTAAGAACCACCGACGTAAACAAAGCATGCGGTCCTGACAATATATCAGGTATAATCCTTAGGAAATGTGCTGCCGAATTAGCAGGTTCACTAACTACGCTTTTTGATATGTCCTTACACTGTGGAACTTTTCCAACTTGTTTTAAAAGAGAAAATGTTGTTCCTGTGTACAAGAAGGGAGATAAACGAAGTGTGTGCAACTACAGACATATCTCTCTCTTACCGCTATTCAGCAAAGTTTTTGAGAAAGTCGTATACGACTCATTGTATGAGCATGTGCGTAACACAATTTCGGGCAGCCAACACGGATTTGTGAGGTGTATAAGTACAGTATCTAATCTAGCTTGTTACTTGAACGCCATTTCTGAATCTATTGACAACAAGAAACAGGTTGATTCTGTTTATTTGGATTTCAGTAAAGCCTTTGATTCAGTATGCCACCATTGCTAATTCACAAGCTTAGATCATGTGGCTATTCCGGGCAATGCATAGAGTGGTTGCTGTCTTACCTTGTCAACCGTAAACAACGCGTGGTCCTCGTAGGCAAAACATCTGACGGGAAGCCAGTGTTGTCTGGTGTGCCACAAGGTTCACAAATTGGACCACATCTGTTTATATTGTATGTTAACGATCTCACTAATCACTAATGTTGATTCATGTGAAATGTCATTGTATGCTGCTGATTCCAAATTGGTTAAAGAAATTACGTCGGTGACCGATTGTCAGTTGGTGCAGAAAGATCTGGACAGTATATGTATTTGGTGTGGGACATGGCACCTTAAACTTAACGTTGAGAGATGCTGCATAATGTCATTCACTAACAAAAAAGAAACGTATATCCTATGACTACACGATTTTAAGCCAGTCTCTGCCCAAGGTCACCGCTGTCAAAGATCTCGGTATCACATTGACCGACAGTTTGACTTTTAAAGATCATATTAATCGTTGTGTTTGTAAAGATTTAAGATGAGTGGTTTTATTAAGCGCGTTTGCACAACATTTACCGATGTACAGGCTTTGCGATCCTTGTATATATCTCTAGTTAGAAGCCAGTTGGAGTATTGCAGTGTTATCTGGAATCCCTGGCAACATACGTTTATTGACAAAATCGAGTTCAAAAGAAATTAATTAAATATCTATGTTACAAATCAAAAATACAGTACTCCTCTGACAGTTATCCTGAGCTTTGCCATCATTTTAGACTCCCTTCCCTTCAACATCGTAGGCAAGTTGCAGATCTTATGTTTTTACACAAGTGTGTGCACTCCCAACTAGACTCGTCGTATCTGGTAGGGCCTATCAAATGTCACTGTCCTTCACGATCTCTACGAAACTACATCCCTTTTAGAGTTTCTAAATAGCAGAATCAACATTAGAAAACACTGTGTTTTGAATAGACGTATGACTACTACTTTCAACACAATGTATTTAAGTGATCCAACTTATGATATATATTAAGGAGCTGAACCATTTAGATCCTCAATTCAAAAACATTTATATGTATAACATATGTTTGCCTGGTATATTTGTTGTTGATATTGTGTGGCTTTTATGTCCTTATTGTTCTTATTGTTTTTATTATTCTATTATTGTTTTATTATTTATATATATTGTTTCAGTTATCAGTCCTGTTAATGGGTCCACTGGACCTGTTGGAATCTGAATAAATACAATACAATACAATACAAAATGACTTTCCCAGCTTTCCAAAATGCACAATTTCACATAATTAATGTTCACATAAATTAATATATATGATTCATCCTAAGACTGAATACCCCTAAAAGTGTGTCATTCGTTGGAGCACTGACTCGTGCGTTGGTCATCAACAGAAAAAGAATTGACCCACAGGAACACAATTATTGGCTATTCGTAGGACTTATTTTGTTTTTTGCGTTAAGTAGAAACCTTTTATTTCCTGCAAACCATACTGATGATAATAATTATGCCTTAATTAGTCGAGCCACCTTTTAACAGAAACAACGGCAATATTATAATTAACATACGCACACACACTCACGCGCCCGTATATATTAACGGTATTAATATTATATATATAATATTATTTATATCGCGCGCGAACATGCATACAGTAATGATAGCGCCACTGTACGGAATTTCTGTGAATCTCGACACAATATCGATTTTACGGTAACCGCGGAGCAACGGATAGTCATCGCCGTAGACGTCGAGTTTTACTTGAGTTTGTTTTGTGAGTTTTTGGCGTTACAGGTGCAATGCAGTAAATGTGTAAACATCAAAATACTTTCTTGGCATGATTATTACAAATATTCGCATGCATTTATTTAATTTCAGGCTAATTTTTAACAGGACCAATTTGAAACACCGTGTTGAAGGAAACCGCAAACGGAAGCCAACCGCAGTACAAACAAAAAATGAACAATCTTCAGTCATCAACCAGCACCAAAGAGGTATAAACTCCTCAGATATCATCATGTCGCTGCTGCCGCCCAATCTCCCTGTCTGTCTTCGTCAGATCATCCACATTGTGCAGGTCCTCAGACAACTCCGTCAAAGGTGGATGACGAAAGTGAAAGTTCGTGGTTGCTGAGAATACATTGTCAGTTGTACCGATAAGTCCTGTTCATGCTTGTCACAAAAAAGTAAGAAAAGTACATTGTTGAAAATTCCAATTCTCCATTATGATATGTTATGAAACCGTAAGTTTAAGTAGCAATCCATGCAATGTGTATTTTTGCACCACTGAAACGTTTGCCATTCATGTTACACACACGCACGCACGCACGCACGCACGCACACACACACGCGCGCACGCAGCATCAATTTCTTCTGAGCTACCAAACAATTTCCATTATTCTTCGAGATAATTTACCATGTAATGTAGCACAACAACAAAGACCACAGAATTTTGTTCCTACGGTGCATAGTCAAAAGCCATTTCTCAAACATTACTTGGAATACAGGCTACTGATTCATTCGCATGAAAGGTTATGGGACATTTTAATGTGTTAACAATTCTTTGATGTGATGTAGAATTAAGTGTATTCAGATCATGTTTCAACAAGTACCTCTTTCAGAGATAAGCACTACTAGTGACAGTCCAAAACTCACTAGCAGCGAGACATGCCCTGATGACACATCGCCACCATCTAAAACAAGCCATCAGCTGAAAGAAGCACAAAGGAAACTGCGCGCCATGCAGATAAAGGTTGCAAAAAACATATGTAGCGTGTGAAACGCGAGAAAAGGGAACTGATTAAGAATCGGGCAAAGTGCATGGTTTCCTTACGTAAATTATTTACTGTTGACCAACTACGTGAACTAGGTACAAAAAGCATGCGTGGTAGCAAATGGAATGCTAATACTGTAAAGAAAGCCTTGCAGTTACGTTTTGCATGTGTGTCAACTGGATATGAACAGTTGTTAGAGCAACAGCTCCACCCGCCGTCATTGCGCACGATACGGAGAAAAATGCAGGGTTTCGTGTTTGAACCCGGTGTTCTAGATGAGGTGTTTAGTTTATTACAGTTGAAAGTACAACAATGGAAATCGCAAGAATGCGAGTGTTGTTTGACCTTAGAAGAATTACTAGGTGACATTACCCTGCCAGACCATACCGGCTATGCTACTCATGGTCTCGTTTTATGCTAGGTGGTATAACAACTCGGTGGAAACAAATTGTTGGCTATTATTATACTGTGAACTCTATCAATGGGGCTGCCCTTAAAGCTATGGCCATAGATACCATCAAGCATGCAACAGCTATAGGATTACATGTAGTTGCTGTGACCAGTGACATGGATTCTGCAAACAGAAGCATGTGGAAGAGTTTTGGTGTTATATGCGGTAAATATAGTCGCACAGTTAATAAGGTACAACATCCGTGTGATCCATCCAGGGAGTTGTACTGTATTGCTGATGTCCTGCATGTCATCAAAAACTTGAAAGTAGCCCTTGTTAGTGGTCAGACTATCACAACAACTTATGCAGCTCAGAGGTGAGCATTGCTCCAGCTGAGGCTTTAGTACAAAGCCAGGAAGATCAGCACTTTGTACATGCCTGGTTCGATTCAACTAGAAAACGAATTCCTGCTGACACCGATTTACTAAATATATTAAGGGCGTGCTTCAGCTGCTGAGATTGCCTCAAAATTAACAAGTTTTGCTCTTAACCATTCCCGCTTTCATATAATGAAAGTGTTCCACGCCCTTAATATATTTAGTAAATCGGTGTCAGCAGAAATTCTTTTTCTAGTAGAATCGAACCAGGCATGTACAAAGTCAGCTGACCTTGTAACTGCCTGGTTCATCGAACTGGTCAATAAATGGTTCGAACTTATTTGAGGTCGACACCCTGCAATGGCTCTAAGCAATATTGATCCCTCGGAGCATGCTAGTGCTATATCATTTCTCAAATTTGTCATCCAAGTTTTCACTGGAATACAAATTGGTAAGAAGTGGAAACCTTTTCAAACAGGTGTTTTTATATCAACACAGTTTATCATAAACATTCAGAATTAGTTATTTGACAAGGGACACAAGTATCTGTTAACAGCTAGATTTACCCAGAATTGTCTAGGAAATTTGCTCAGCTGTGTACGCCTAAAAAACCTGTTCCATCTGCAAGTCGAATTCAAATATACATTGAAAATATTGACTGTTGCCCAATTCCTGAAAACATCTACTACCGGAAATTATGAGAATGGGGAAGGAGAGTTTGTGGCAGACTTTCTTATCAGCAGCAGGTCTCACCTAAGCTAGAAGAGCCAGACTTACAGTTACAGCCAATAATCTTTTCTGAAGCGAAATCTGTGAAGGAACTTGGTAGTGCAGAAGAGAACAGCTTGTACTACCTAGTTGGATACTGTGTAACAAAGATTAAGAAGCTTGACAAAGTTTGTGACAATTTCATCTCCAGTGTTACTAGTTCCTCTAAACTAACTTAGTTTAAAGAGGATCAGGATGGTGGCATTACCCATCCAACAAAGAAAGCATTTCAGGACTTATTGGCATGTGAAATGGTGTTTCGTCAACAGGATGAAAAACTTCTTTTGTCGCAAAGAAATGCAAAGGCATTCTTAGTGAATGTTTTTTTGATTAGCATCTACGGAAGTCCAACTCCCAATTTGTCATGCTATCAAACATAAGTTGATTGGGCGATATACTGTTGTTCGGCTGCATATATTTTCCAAGACGTTACGACTTGCAAGAAAGAATGCAAATTCAGTGTATACATGTAAGTAGTAGTCAAGTGGTTGTGGCCCCCGTGCATGGAATCAACATCAAAGGAACATCAAAGGGATTGTGGAGCAGTCATTCCATTGGAGTCTCTACTTATAAAAAACGAATGAGTAATGGCCTGTCAAAGAAATGTACTTATAAAAAACCTTCTTATCGTAATTGCTGTATGACACGTTACTTGTAAAAAACGTTTGATTGATGCGTGCCGCGCCGCATGCCGCCAAGATGCCGCCAGTGGTTCTAAATACATTGGAGCTGCCCTCTAGCGGTTGCGCCTTCGTTACGTTGTTAGAGCCGGAAGGTAGCGCCTCTAGTGGCTACGTTTTGAGTACCAGTGGCAGTCTGCCTTATATCTTAGCCGTATAACACCGATCGCCTTGACTGCGCATCGAGTGTCCAGGGCCGATTAATCGGCCTTAACTATACAGGGGTAACGGGAGTGCCCCGGGCCGATTATTCGGCCTTAACTGTCTGACGGAGTGCCCCGGGCCGATTATTCGACCTCAACTATACACGGAGTACTCCGGGCCGATTATTCGGCCTTAACTATACACGGAGTGCCCCGGGCCGATTATTCGGCCTTAAGTGCCAGTCTGCCTTATATTTTATTCGTATAACCACTACATAACCTTCCTAAGCACATAACCACTATATATCCACTACGTAACATCCATAAGCGTATAACCACTACTTTAGTCGTATAACTTCGCCCTACGCGTATAACCGTCAGCTGTGTAATGTTTACATAACGCCGGGGCTGCGGGTCTGACGTAGCTGCTGCTGGCGAAATATGATCTTTTGTAAACAACGCTGGTGACGCTGCGCCTAGCTACTGGGAGGCGAGCGACAGTCCGCAGAGCTGGTGAAATATGATATCGGTGTGAGCCGCTTGTAATCAGCGGCAACGCGCCTAGCTTGCCGTGAGGCGTAACGGCTAGCCGGAGAATGCTGTTTTCTAGTAAGCTAGAGTGCACTACAGCATTTCATAAACAAGGCTGTTTTGTAATAAAGCGCCGACTAGTTGGAGCGCAGAACGGAGAGTGCTACTGTTTTGTAATAGGGCGCCGTGTAGTTGGAATAACATATGAACATAGGAGACGGTCAGTTATGTAAGTGTTTTTATTAGTCGTCCAACTACCGTTGTTGTTGTTGTTGTGAGGTGAGTTACCCCCAGTTGTCCGGTGACGGCGGATGGCCGTATATGATTGTGAACGATCTAGATGGCCTTCCAAAGCCATGTCGTGGCGGCTCGTTATCTGGTATGGGCGTACTCCATAGTTCGTTATCCGATGATGACCGTTACCACCAAAGCAGGGTGCGTTTTTTGGGGCGTGGCACGCCGATCACCGTGGCTGTGCGCGGTTCTAGTGGCGGTGGCGTCTTGACTGAGCGCCCGACGGTCGAGATGCTAGGCGCGTTCGAGCACTGGCCGCGACCTAGTGCAGGAGGGGTGGTGTCTCCACGAGCGAAACCGGGTTTAGCCGGAGGTGGCGCCTTGAGTTGAAGGATGGCGCTACGGCCAAATCCAAGCCGGGGTGGTGTATTTCGCGGCGGGGCTAGGGTCGGCGACAAACTGTAAAATGTATTTAGCAAAAGTAGTAGTTTTAAATATATATTATTGAGTGAATGTTAAAAAGTCCAAACTGTAAATATATAAAAAAAATGTATTTAGCAAAAGTAGTAGAGTAGTAATAGGCGTGGTGTACGAGTGTATGTTGGCGCGGCGCGGAGGAAGAGGCAAGTGCCCGGATGTAGGTCAAGGCCAGTGGCGCCACCTAGCGGATAGGTCGTGAACTAAAAATAGCGGATTTTATCCGAACTAAAATGGTTTGACCATTAGTGCCACCTAGCGGGGTTTTTGTTAACTAACTATACAAGTGGTGCAACCAGATGGACAAGTTGTAAAATAAATGTTCGAGTACTGCCCAAATTCGTGCGTCTTGGTTTGACCATTAGCGCCACCTCTCGGATTTTTTTGTGAACTAAATTAACCCTAGCGGATATGTCATGAACTACAAGTGGTGCCACCTGGCGGATAAGTTGTGAACTAAATGTTCGAATACTGCCCAAATTCGTGCCTCTTGCACGCTTGCGTGCAATAGAGCCTCCTGACGGATAGATCATCAACTACAAACATCATCCCTGGTGGACAATGGTGTCTTTTCTTATGTCCCATAGGTTGTCGACCATTTGTTTAGGTGTAGGCCTCTCCTAGCCTATACATTTACAATTTTAACATAGCTCCAAACCTGACGAATCGATAGAGAACTAGCATCTTTGAACTCTCAAGACGACAATGTCGTGGTTGCAAGATAGACCATCCTAGTCAATGTCATCACGATTGTATGTTACCCGATGACATTCTAATTTACATGGACATTGACGAGGCTGTGGAGGCCATTAATTCAACTGCAGTGATTAAAGACTGTTTGAGTGTTTTGTTAGACGCAGGTGTGAAGCTATCCGACGTGACAGTCGAATAGTTGTGTAATATCAATACTTGATTGCAAGAAGCCGTTTCGAAACAGTGGCGAAACTCTATGAAACACATGGTTCTGGCAGTAATGGAGGATGAGGTTGATTAAAGACTGGTTGACTGTCTGGAACAATACCGCAACCAAGTATCCGAACCGACTTTGTTGGACTCACAAGGGTTCCTCGCCGTATGGCAGGTAAGACTGAAGTAGTGAGGTGCGGTGTTGACTTGTACACGATTAAACTTTGCAAGACTCGGTATCAATGTCTAATCTCTGGTTCTTGTAGTTATGGAGCGTGATATGTAAATACGTTTGTGTTGTTCACGAATAAACTGTGCAAACCTCATCTTGTGTCTTTTTCATAGTGTAATGCAAAGCATATGTGGGGAACCATACTAATAGCCTTACACTTCACAACTAAATAAACTATCCGTATTGTCAACAGCAACGATACCAAGGGCAGTGATCATAGGGACAGGTATAGAGACATACATATACATAGATACATACATTCTGGACTTGTCTGTTTGCTGCGGGCGTGAGTGCGCGTACCCTGTATGACATCATTAAACTGCTACGCGCAGTAACAAGAGACGAGACTATGGACGAGATATACCACAAGACTACGAATGACACAGATATGACAGTCACTTATGTCTGTGTATTGTTCAGTAGAGATGACAGCCAGTTATGTATGTATAGTTCAGTGTGAGTGACGTCGTGATATAGGGAACTAGTACGCTGCACGAATTGAACTCAGACCAACTAGTCATACAAACGAAACACTATGCTTTGACCAACACGCTGCACGAATTGAACTCAGACCAACTAGTTGTGCAAACGAAACACTATGCTTTGACCAACAAGTGGTACGAATTGAACTCAGAACAACTAGTTGTACAAACGAAACACTATGCTTTGACCAACACGCCGCACGAATTGAACTCAGACCAACTAGTCGTTCAAACGAAACACTATGCTTTGACCAACACGCTGCACGAATTGAACTCACACCAACTAGTTGTGCAAACGAAACACTATGCTTTGAACAACACGCGACACGAATTGAACTCAGACCAACTAGTTGTTCAAACGAAACACTATGCTTTGACCAACACGCTGCACGAATTGAACTGAGACCAACTAGTTGTACAAATGAAACACAAACTTAGCCGAACACGTGGTACGAATTGAACTCAGAACAACTAGTTGTACAAACGAAACACTATGCTTTGACCAAATATTCAAAAAGTGGTCGCATACCTTTCAGGCAATTCGACGTGTTACTGCGTCAAACCCCTCCACTTTCAGGCAATTCGACGTGTTATCGCGTCAAATCCCTCCACTTTCAGGAAATTCGACGTGTTATTGCGTCAAATCCCTTCTTTTTCATGAAAATAGACGTGTTATCGCGTCAAATCCCACCTCCTCCTCCTCTTTCAGGAAAATAGACGTGTTTTCACGTCAAACCCCTCCTTTTTCAAGAAAATAGACGTGTTATCGCGTCAAACCCCTCCTTTTTCAGGAAAATAGACGTGTTATCGCGTCAAACCCCTCCTTTTTCAGGAAAATAGACGTGTTATCGCATCAAATCCCTCCTTTTTCAGGAAAATAGACCTATCCGCTAGGGGTAATTTAGTTCACACAAAAAATCCGATAGGTGGCGCTAATGGTCAAACAAAGACGCACGGATTTGGGCAGTACTCGAACATTTAGTTTACAACTTGTCCGTCAGATGGCACCACTTGCATAGTTAGTTCACGATCGGTGGCGCCACTAGCGTCATTTGACCTACATCTGGGCACTTGCCTCTTCCTCCGCGCCACGCCTATTACTACTTAGTAGTTTTAAATATATTATCGAGTGAATATTAAAAAAGTCGAGTTAGGGGCATGACGTACCTGGTGTATTCGTGATGCGCTTGTTGGTTTGGAGCGGCGCTAGAACGTTCGTCCGAATCCGTGGTCGGTGTTCAATGGAATGTTGTTTACGACGATCGCTGTTGGCGCGCCTATGAACGCATGACGAATGTCACGTAGACAACGTCACGTAAGCCGTTCCCGACCGTTTTGCGTAATGTTTCTAAATCGTTTAATGAAAGCGTAAATGTGTAAAAGTAAGCGTTTTATAAGATACCGTGGGACTAGATAATCGTGTGTTGTGTTGGCCTGTTAGAAAATTTCGCTCTGAAGAAGCGACGCGCGGTGAGTGAACTGACATGACCGATCATTTATTTTTATTTTCAATAACCTTGGCAGACTCGGCTGTTTTGTGGTATCCGTGGTCATGCGCCGTTCATTAAGGCTTTTATAAATAGGTAGGATGAAAATACTTCTGTATTCACTCGTTTTCGCTGTATTAACGTTGTCTTGTTCTTCGTTGTCAGATCAACACGATGGCAGAACAAGGTGCGTTCGTACCGAAGAAGAAGGTAAAGAAGCCGGTAACGCCGAAGACGCCTGTACTCGTTGGAGAGACGCGCTTCGTTTCCGCTGCGCAGGGAGCACCATCGGCCGACTCGGCGCCGCTACCAGTCCCGGCTGCTGCTGCGGGGAGCGCGCGCTTCGTTCCCGCTGCGCAGGGAGCACCATCGGCGCCGCTACCAGTCCCGGCTGCGGTGAGCGAGCGGGCGGCACCTGCAGAGGGCGCGGTGGTATTTGTGCCTTCGTCGGTGAGTGTGAGGGAATTGATGCAGGCTGAAGATGGCCTGTATAAAATTGCAACGCCCGTCAAAATTGAGGCAATTTCATGGCGTAATAAATGTACGTATGCGGGTGCGTGCAATGCCGACGCAAGTTACATCGCGCCAGAGGCGGTTCTATGATGTGTCTCTCTCACGGCATCCAAGCCGTCCCGAAAAACTATTTCTCGGTGCGCCTAATGATAAAGGAAGTCTGTGGCTCGGAAACCGAGGACGAACTTTGGTTAAGTCTATTTGATAACGTCATGTCGGGGCTCGTCTCTTATCAGGCCGACTACCTGGCCTCTTTGGGAGCAGAGGATTTGCGTGATACTATGCTGATGTTCGTCGGCACGGTCATGGAGGTTAGCGTGCGTAAGACCTCATGGGGCGACATGCCGACGTACACCGTGCGTGGCCTGAGTATGAAGACGACCGACGAATAAATGCGTGGAAAAAATTGCATTTGACTAATAACGCGCTTTCTTTATGCTGTAGGACGTGCATCGTATAATCGGCGTCATAAAATCAATTAGCGACTTCGACGCCGCCTTCACCGAAGCCCTGCCGGTAGAAGCCTCGAAGCGTATGAGAGTTGACGTCCCCCTAGTGGTGAACGTTTCGGCGCCATCGAGTCAACCCCAGAGTGCGCAAGACCCGCCACCACCGACTTACGCGACCTTATACCCCGTGGTGAATATTTCATCCGCCTCGGTGTCGTCGGAAGGGCTACCGGCGTTGATCCCGGCCACGCAATCGGCGCCTAAAGAGCAGCACCCATCGCCGCTCCTGCCGGTTTACGAACACTACACCAGGCATCAACCGCACCTGCTGAGCACGGACAAATCGCGGGAGCGGTACCTGATGAGCGCATTCGCCGAATCTATCGGGGAAACAATATTGGCGCGCGCGCGGCGCTACTGCGGTGAGTGCGATCCGGACGAAGGGTGTCCCTTCGTGCACATGTACGGATACCGTGCGGGGAGACCGAACCGACGCTATCGGCGTATGTCCGACGAAGTGGGTGACATAATTACGCGCTTCTTTCAGCACGTGTTCGAAGCGTATCTCCATCCGTCATTAATACCGTGCGTCACGAGGCTGATATTGATCATGCACGATCAAAGCGTGTACAAGCCGGGACGAGCTGGGGAAATCGCACTGGTGCAGTTCGTGTCCGACTGGCTCCTCGGTACTGGTTGGAGAGACTGCGTCAACAACGCGATTGTCGATTCGGCGACGCATACGTACCTGTTGAGAAGGAGCGGCCTGGATCTGTGAGACGCTAGCGAATATTAATCGCTGCGCTGCAATGTAACGCTGAACTTTAATTTGTGAGACGCTAGCGAACTTTAATCGTTGCGCTGCAATGTAACGCTGAACTTTAATTTGGACGCTTAATACTAGGGAGCGTGCTATGAAAAGAGACAGCTATAATAAAACGTTGAACGCTATAATAGTGATGGCTGCTTGCTATGAAAAGAATCGGCTATAATTGAACGCCATACTAGTGATGCCTACTGCTTAAATGTATTGTGTTATAAAAAAGGGTCCGGCTATAATGGTGATGACTGCTACTGCTCTATGAAAAGTCGGTTGATAAACCGTTGAAATGTTGTAGCTTTGGTTGCTTAATAAAACGTTGAAAACGTATGAAAAATCTTTCTGTTTACTATGAACGTAACTTTCCCGCATACACGACACGAATTCTCCGCTCAAAAACAACAATCAGAAATGTTGTAGCTTTGGTTGCTTAATAAAAACGTATGACAAATCTTCATGTTTACTATGAACGTAACTTTCCCCGCTCAAAAACAACACGTTTAATCCGGTCCGCATACCATGCCACCAGCGCCCGTTATCTCCACTCATTCCGCCTCACGGCAACCGCGAGCCGTGTAACCAGGCCAAAGATCACGGCAGTGTCACAGCTAAGCTCAGCGAGTGCCACCGCTATTTGCCATCACCGCTATTTATTTCCACCACCACCACCACCACCACCACTCCTAGCGTTTATAGTCGATGGAGAGATACGACCGTAGTTAATATCGTTTGTGCTGCCAACTAGAACGGAGTAAGCGACCAAGCAAGCGAGTAACGCAATTGTTTCGGTGTAGGCCGAGCAAGCGAGCAACGGCCGACAAAGCAACGCAATTGTAGACAGCAGTGCCGCTATCTGGCGAACGCAGCGTGCGCCAACACCGGCGCTGCCTCCTGTCCGTAACCATGCCAGTCTGCCCTGTATGCGGTAGAACCGTCGATCGTCTGGAGGGACACTCTTGTAAACCGCAGCACCAATGCCCGAAATGTGGTCATTCTTTCACCCGGCGTTGTAATATGTTGAAACATTTGAGGGTGTCGAAGACCTGCGGAAATGAAAAGGCGACCGAAGATGACTGCGCGTGCCGAAAATATGGTCGATCTTTCTCCCGGCGATATAATATGTTGAAACATTTGAGGGCGTCGAAGACCTGCGGTAATAAAAAATGGTGCCACCACCACCGCCACCACCAGCGCAACCTAGCTACGACGACGCGTTATCGGCTGGCCTACGGCGTGTCGTGCAGGAACATTGGTCCAGTATACGAACGTCGGTGTCGCGCGGTCCTATCCAGTCCCGCTATAATTATCAGTTGACCGATTGTTTGGACACTAGGGAACTCGAACCCCGACTAAGACAAATGTTCGAGGAGCAAATGCGCGCGTTTAAGATAAATTTAAGTTTTGGGTTTATTTTACGCCACAAGGAGTCGGGGCGTTACAGGTATTATCATTCGTCCTGTAATTGCTGCGGCCGCTACCTGGAAGTCCCCGCGCTCGTTACCGACGCCCACTCGTTCGAACGCTTCCTCGAATCCGTCCGTACACGCGACGTTCTTCAGTACGTCATAGCGCAACGTTCCGACTCGGGATGGGCCGCCAAATTGGTAACGAACGCAACTTACTTCCTCAACGCTATCATCCACCACCCTATCGGTTGCGTCGACGCGCGACTTCCCGCCTACCAGTACACCAACAGGTCGGTCGTCGCTGTAGCGAAAGATCGACTAGGCGCGCCCTACGCGGATAACTTATGCCTCTTCCTTTGTTTAGCGCTCCATAGAAGACGATTAGACACGGGCAGGCATGCTGCAGTTTATCCTTCGGGACGACTACCCGTTGCAGTTCCGGTTCGTAGAAGGCGGCGTCTAGCGGCGTCCCGGCGTAGTCCTCCAGTCGATAAACGGGCTGATCGGACGGGTGCGCTTCTACGACAGTGAAGAGCTCTTCGCTCCAGTTAGCCATGTACCCTTTCTTGAACCGACCCTTCGCCTTGCTGATGCGTACGCGATCTCCCTCTCGCAGTTTCGGTTTGCGGCCCCCGACGCCGCCGCCGCCGTACAACCGTTTCCATACGCTCTCCTGGTTCGCGGCGTTAACGCTCGCCGGTGTCCTACCGATGCTTCGATGGTAGGCGTTGTTGTCCGACCGCACGAGGTCCGGTACGGCTCTACCTATCGCAGCGTCTGATGCTTCGTAAAGTACCTCCACATGCGCGTTTTCAACGTCCGATTGAACCGTTCCACGACACTCGCTTTAGTCTCCTCGTTATGCGTCACGAAATGGTGGACGCCGTAGTCCTTCAAGAGTTTCTGTAGGGATCTGTTGAGAAACTCCGTCCCCTTATCGGTCTGCACCGCGTTCGGCGGTTGCTGCTCCTGCAGCAGGGTCTCGAAGGCCGCGACAAGCGCCGGGCCGGCTTTACTCTTCAACGGGACGCACCACGCCCGCTTCGAGAAGACGTCGATGACCGTCAATAGGAACGTTATACCGTCATTGTGCTTTTTCAGTTTAGCTACGTCGAACTGATCGGCTTGCCACTGCTGGTTTCGACCGCCTACGATAACGCAACGTCGTTTGAAATGTCGTTTAACCGGTTTGTGCAGGGTGTACGTATCCTGCGCCGCTAGCCACCGTTTGACGATCGGTTTGCGTACTACTGCCGCCGCCCGGTGCAACGCATCGACGCCGTAGTAACTGCCCACCTGTTTCGGGTCGTAGTAGACGCCATTCAGGCGGTCGTCGTCATCTCGTTGAGTTCGACGCTTTCGTTGCGCACGGCGAGGCCGCCGGGACACCATGACGACGATGACGACAAAAAATTGACGACGACTAGTACATACATATAGAGAGCGACAGCCGCTGTGATGACGACGACGACGATTACCGACCTTCTTCGAGGGGTCATTGCGGTGTGTGTCTCGGACGGCGACATTTCATCCTCTTTAATACGGCTCCCACTCCACCAGACTGCTACGACGACGACGGCGACTACGTTTACCTTTTCCACCCGGCGTTGCCGCATCCTCCTGCTGCTTCGGCCGCCGCCGCTGCTGCTGCTGTATGTATGCTCGATGCCGGGGGTTACCGACGAGTTCCATAGGGACGTTCAGACGCCTCATACGCTCCCTGAACGCTTCCCATCCTACAGGCGGCGCCACCTTCTTTCTCGTTCGCATGAGGTCGTTCACGAGATCGACCATGTTACTGCCCGCGATAGGTTGGCCGTCGTACACGAACTCGCCGCGGTCGTTCCATAGACACAACGGATCGGTTTTCATTTTCGCGATCAGGAGGTTGGCTTTCCCTTTCAGAGTTTTCGGCACGCTTTCCACGATCTCGCGCTCTATAGCGTTCAAGGGCTCCGCCTCACCCGTCGTCGTCGTCGTCGCCGCCGTCTCGTTGTTCACCACCGACACGCGTACTGGTTGCGCCGATCGAGTCGCCTCTATCACGTTGTATCGACTCAGCAGTTGATTGTACGACGCCACCTGATCGCGCTCGGATAAATCCGACCGGTCTAGAACGTCCTTCATGTCGCTGTCCAGGTTACTCATCGCGAGTGATCGGGTCGTGCTCGGCGGCTGGTCGATGAGCGGCAGGAGACTCTCCACCAACCGCGGGTCGACCAACGCCATCTTCTTCGCGTGCTGCATCTTCACCCGATAACCTGTCTGAGCAGCGAGATAAGGACGGTGCTCGCTAACGGTGCTCGCAGCGCCGTCAGAAACCCTCCCGCTCCCTTTTGCAGGATGACCCGCTTCTGTTTGACGGGTACTTTTTTTGCCGCTAGCTTACGCAAATGGTTCCTGTATTTTAACACTACTTTTTTCTGCTTCTTCGAAAATTTCACGTTCCCTTTCAGAATGTTTTACGCGCAATCGCACAGACTACAGATGAGGTCGGAGTCCGCGTGGGCGAGTACGGCTTTTCTCAGATCGACGTTCCTCTTATATCTGTTCAACATCTGCAGGGCCAGGATGTGCCTCTTCACGCGCTTCGTCATCCTTAAACACGCGCGGTGACGCCTTCCTCTTTTTAAACTCTCTTCCTTACGTAGACGTACTGGAGGCGATCGTCGGGAAAAACGCACGTGCGCAGGCGCATGTTTTTTTCCGTTTCCTGTTTCAGGTCTACGAGGAGATAACCGTACGCTGCTGACGGGGCATCTTTGAAAGCCTCCATCATGTAGTTGATCCTACCCGGATACATCTGTTTCGCTAGGTGACCTACTTGTCCGGCGTCCCGGGGGCTCTTGAATAGCACCATGTATTGTGCGTTCAGACTAATTGTGCGGTTTTCTTTCCCTTTTGGAATAATATTCTGCAGAAACTGTACGACGGACGTACTGCAGTGATGACTTTTTTTTGTAAACAGGGTCGTGACCCTCCTATCGGTTTCCTCCATGAGGTCATCGAGTACTAGAAGCGTCCTCGTTTTGGCGTCTAAAAGATTCGGATCCGGTAATCCGTCTACGAATTCTATTTCGGGCGTCATGGAGGTATAGGCGGATTGCCACTGGCCGTAGCACCACAGGATTTTCTCCGGCGGCGGCTCGATCATAGAGGAAGCGTGCTGTATTAGGCGAGCGACGAAAGTAGTCTTACCGCACCCCGTAGGGCCGGCTACTATACACGTAAAGGGATGCTTCAAAGGCGCGCACATATCCACGACTGGCGCGCTAGGAAACGAGCGATGACTTTTTATTCGTTTCTTCTATACTCTTCGCGCACCTCCACCAACAATTTACCGAGCATATTTTGCCCCTCTTTGCCTCCGTGGCCAATACCCCAGAAGGCTTCGTACGACGGCACCCATTCCACCAATTCGGCTTCCCCAGTAGCCAATAGGGCGTCTTTCAACTTTTTTGTCCCTCAGAACTTGCTCATCAACAGGCTCTTCATGCACTCGACCCTGACGGCGTCCCATTCGACTCCCGTTCTCTTTTTCTCGATTCTGTAACTTCGTCGTTTCGCGATATAAGCCGACCACGACTGTTTGATGTACTCCGCCCATTTGACGTCTTCGTTAAGCATCGCTTTTCTAAACTGATAAGCGTGCTCTACGGATCTGAATTCCTGACCGTACGCCGCGATTCGACACGGAAAAAAATTCGACAGGAACGATGCCGACCCACCGAAATGTATAGGAGACTCCATACCGCTGATCTACAGACGCCGCTACTGACTACACCGCCACGCGCATAACCACTATATACACTATATGTACTACCGCTAGAGTTCACCTCCGGCTCCTGCGCAACCGCTAGAGTGGTAACGAAGACGCAACCGCTAGAGGGCAGCTCCAATGTACTTAGAACCACTGGCGGCATCCGGCGCGGCACGCATCAATCAAATGTTTTTTACAGGTAACGTGTCATACAGCAATTACGATAAGAAGGTTTTTTTATGAGTACATTTCTTTGACAGGCCATTACTCATACGTTTTTTTATAAGTAGAGACTCCAATGGAATGACTGCTCCACAATCCCTTTGATGTTCCTTTGATGTTGATTCCATGCACTTGGGCCTCAACCACTTGACTACTACTCATGTAGTAGTGAACTTGGCAGTAAGAGTATGGCAATGAGACAGGTGGTGAAACATATTAAATAGAAATGTAACACGTTGTATTTATTTGCACTGTAAAGTTCATTTGTAGTTGTTATAGTTGTAGTAGTTGGCACCGTGCTAAATGCCAAAAGTTCACCTTGTTAAATGTGTTAACTGTGTAAGTCAGTTACATGTGAAGTTATGCTAGGTACAATTGAATGAGAGGTCAGGTATAATGTTGCAGTCAAGTTTCTGGAATCTTCATGGTACTAAATTACCCATAATATGCATTGTATTTTCCAAGACGTTTCAACTTGCAAGAAAGAATGCAAATTCACTGCATAAATCTTGTAGTGAACTTGGCAGTACGAGTATGGCAATGAGACACATGGCGAAGCATTAAATACAAATGTGACATGTTGCACCTGTTTGCACTGTAAGATTACATATGTCAATATGGCATTGTGGGCATCATGCTAAATGCCAACATGTTACCTTGTCAAAAGGGTTACTATGTAAGTCAATTACATGTGTAGTTATGGTTGGTTGAATTGACTGAGAGGTCAGGTTTAACATTGCAATCAAATATCTGAAATATTCAGGGTACTATATTACCTATTGTACGCATTGTATTCTCCAAGATGTTAAGAATTGCAAAAATGCCAATACAAAGCATAAATCAGGTAATTAACTTATTTGGTAATAAGGTTGGTAAGATTCATGTTGGCATGAAGGAGTTCAGACACATTGCTAAATGCCAACAGTTCACCTTGTTAAAAGTGTTACTTTGTAAGTCAGTTACATGTGTAGATGAATATGTGCAACGTTGAGAATAAAGGTATTCAATTTTGCTAATATACATGTATGTTGAATGTGTATATACTACAGTGGTTTCTGGATACGTCGAACTTCCAGGGACCCGGAGCAATACTTCTAGTTAAAAGAAACTAAACTAATTAAGACCTAGGTTTGTGAGATTGATGTTTGCATTATGGAGTTCAGACACATTGCTAAATGCCAACAGTTCTTGTTAAACGTGTTACTTTGTAAGTCAATTACATGTGAATATGTGTATGTGCAACGTTGAGAATAACTGTATTCGTTTTTGCCAATATGTGTTAAATATGTACATACTACAGTGCATTCTGGATACGTTGAACTTCCAGAGACCCGGGGCAAAACTTCTAGTTAAAAGAAACTAAACTAATTAAGATCTACGTTTTATCGCCTTATATGACTGGGACTGAAGAGAAAGATCGACATAAGCAAAATTCAACTTAATGACAATTCGAGTTATCTGAAGTGCACTGTATATTTATACAAGGTCCCACAGAGACACAGTCATGCTGAGTGTTTCTACTGAATATTAATATGCTGCCTATTGGTCTGTATAATAATAACCAATACCATAACAATGTCCTAGGTTCATATTCGTTTAACAGAGGAGCAAACGTTCTCAATCTTTACGTAATGTTCACAAAGACACATCATCCCATTAACAAGCTGTAAGACTTATACATCAACTCTCCACCCTTTTAAAGTGATGCACAAAATATCCTTAAAATATTTAAACATATATTATATTGTTATATTAAGAAATATCTTTACTTCTAATTTTAATGTATGACATTTTTACCCTTTTAATATATGTATGTATATATATATATATATATATAATACACAATTTTATTTTCATGCATTGAGCGTATACAAATTATTAATTATACTCATGGCCGGGAAATTTGCACCAAGTCTAAAACTGTGTCCCTGATATCTCGCCATTCCTGACCCTCTTAACTTTTTTGTGATCTGATTTATTATTAAAACGACCTAAAATATTAGGATGCACGATTTATGCTCCCACAACACCAGTATACAAATAAATACTCTTTAAACTGCTATAATAGGTAATAGGTATCGAAATATTTCATAAACGTAGCATAACTAATATTAATCAGTGAACCATACATGCATAGACATGTGTGTAGTAATAATTACAAATACAGTATGATGTATATGTAACGTTATCAACTGTACAGTGAATCACTGTCGCTGATGCTGCGCTGCAACTGGACCGAAAATTTTGCCCATGTTTTCAATTGGCCAAACTCTAAATATCAATGGCTCTGTGTCTTCTACAGTGAGGTAATGCTTAGAGACGTGGTCGCTTGAGGGCGCTATCGTGTGGGTGGGTACTCGCGCGATAGCTATAGGTCATCTACTGAGGCTAAGTGAAGGGCGCTACCGTGTAGGTATCTGTAGCCAACCTGAGTAAGTGAATGATTCGTGCTTTAGTGGTCTACACCGTTCATAAGTTTTTATTGTTATAGTTCATAGGACTTAGAAATTGTTTTAGTAGTTAGGACTTAGAAACGTATATAGTTGGTAGGACTTAGATTTTTTTATAGTTCGTAGAACAATTTTTTTATAGTTGGTAGGATTAGACATTTATATAATTCGAAGGAATAAATTGTTATAATTGGTAGGACTTAGAAATTGTTATAGTTGGTAGAACTTAGAAATTTGTATAGTTCATAGGACTTAGACATTTTTATAGTTGGTAGGATTTAGAAGTTTTGTGTAGTTGGCAGGGCTTAGAAATTGTTATACTTGGTAGGACTTAGACATTTTCAAGTTGACAGGACTTAGAAATTTTTATAGGCCACCGAGTTCCAAAAACCAAACTTAGAACAACAAGTGTCAAGAACCAAACTTAAACCAGCGACTTGCACGAACCAAACTTAAACCAGCGAGTACATACAAACACGCATTTAGACTTACAAAGTTGCAAACTTTCACTGACAAACATGCAATCAAATCTACAAGGCATGGGGTCCTCTTCACGTGAATGGCATCCAGAGCTATTCATTTGGAAACGGCAAACTATCTCAGAACATACTCGTTCATTAACGCACTGCATCGATTTATTGTAATCCGTGGACCCATCCGCCAACTGAGATCCTATCGAGGCACCAATTTCTTTGGAGCCGAACGAGAGTTGAACGAGTGTCTTAACAAGATGGACAGCAATAAGATCGGACAGTTCCTCTTGCAGAAAGGTTGCGACTACTTCAACTTCAAGTTCAACGTTCCCTCGGCGAGTCACATGGGTGGATTGTGGGAACGACATATCCGCACGGTACGTAGCATTCTTGCGTCTCTGTTGGAACACTCCGGTTCACAAATAGACGACGTGTCACTGAGAACCATCATGTCCGAAGTGACTGCTATCGTAAATAGCCGTCCTCTGACTGTCACTCCAGCCGTTGACACTGTAATGATAGATCACACGCATCTCGTACCACCATTACCCTTACGGGCCTCGCGCACTTACGGGTCGCACATGTTTGGTTGGCGGATGCGGCGTGCACGGCCATGTTCTGAGTGTACGGTTATACACAATAAAATGTTACATCTTATACAAATATCTATATCATTTCATGGTGTCAGAAAATAAGGAACACACGTCCAGAGACACGCAGCAACGTGTCGTGTCGTGTCGCCGTAGAAGAACATCATGGACCAAAATAGCGCGTTCTATCCGACGCTGGACTGGGACTCGCCGGCGCTGTCAGAAATATGGACAAAATTCGATAAACACGCACGGCTAATGTTCGCTGGGCCGTTACACGACAAAACAGAGGTGCAACAAGTGAGTTATATGTTGTTGTGGGTGGGAGAGAAGGGCCGCGACATCCACTCCACATTCCAATTCGATAACGTTACATCAGAAACTGACCCGAACGACGGACAAAGACAACATTTTGACACAAGTTTCGCGCGTACGTAACACCGAAGAGTAACGTCATATTCAGCCGATATAAATTCTACAACCGCGTACAAGGGGTTGGCGAACCTGTTGAGAGTTTCATCATGGATATAAAAATACTCGTACGTGATTGCGGTTTCCCAGCCAACATCATTGACGAAATGATCCGGGACAGGCTTGTATATGGCACGAACGCGCGAAAGGTACGTGAAAAATGTATAAACGTCGGCGGAGAACTGAGTTTAATAAACGCCATCGACATCGCGCGCGCGCGAATGAAAGCGCGCAACAACAACTAAACAACATGATCAGTGAACCAACAGATGTCCAGATGGTCAAATCAAAACAAACACGCCGTGTTAAAGCTAACAGAAACGCCACGAGCTTCACTCGACCTACACAAAGCAGTCAGACGAAGAAGACGTGCGGATACTGCGGACACAGTCAGCACACGAATATGGTCGACTGGCCTGCTTGAGGCCGCACCTGCAACAAATGCAAACGGCGAAACAACTTCGCCGCCGTGTGCCGCCAGAAGAACGTCAACAGCGTTGATCAGCCTGACATTGAAGACGGCGACAGAGACGTAAATGATGAGTTCTGTGTTAAAAATTTTGACTCTCACCCATACAATAAAGATCAGGCATATGTCAGTCACGTGCAACAACACAAAACTAAAGCTCAAAATAAACACGGGGGCACAGGTGAACATTCTACCTAAGTCCGTGTATGACAAGCTCCGAGCCAAACATAAGTGCAACAAGCTACAAAGCAGCAAAGTAACACTTCAAGACCCTCAAGAACTTGGGTACATGTGAGCTTCGTTGTTCGCACAAAAACAAAAGCTCGCCGAATATAGTGACTTGTTCGAGGGCATCGGTGAATTTCATGGGGAACACTCGCTCACGTTACACCCTGATGCAAATCCTGTCGTACATCCGCCACGCAGCACACCAATGGCACTTCGCGACAAGGTCAAAGAAGAACTATCACGTATGGAAGCCAGCAACATCATCGTGAAAGTAACGGAGCCCACGGACTGGGTAAATTCCATGGTTGTCGTTCAAAAGCGTAATGGTGACATACGTGTGTGCCTGGACCCTCGCGACCTGAACAATGCGATAAAACGACCGTACTACCCAGTACCGACGCTAGAGGGCGTCACCAGCGGCTGACGGGCGCAAAATACTTCTCGCTGCTCGACGCACGAAGTGGTTACTGGCAAATAAAACTGACAGACTCAACAT
The DNA here is from genome assembly GCA_020002185.1 of Paraescarpia echinospica. Lineage (NCBI taxonomy): Eukaryota > Metazoa > Annelida > Polychaeta > Sabellida > Siboglinidae > Paraescarpia > Paraescarpia echinospica. The sequence goes on from JAHLWY010000246.1 coordinate 119,795, forward strand.
CTCGATTGACAACATTCAACACACCATACGGACGATACCGATACCTACGCATGCCATTCGGAATCAACGCAGCTCAATACATCTTTCAGCGCCGTGTCGATGAGACATACGAAGGTTTGCCACATGTTACTGGCATCAGCGACGACGTTCTTGTCGCAGGCACGTCAAAAGAAGAACACCTTCTTACACTACGCGCAGCGCTTCAACGAGCTCGCCAAAGTGGTCAACGTTTCAACATGGACAAATGTCGCTTTTATTTGCCAGAGGTTGCATACTACGGTCACGTCATATCTGCCGTGGGCATCAAACCAGACCCCAAAAAGATAGAAGCTATCGTAAAAATGGCAAGCCCTGCTAACAAAGCCTAGTTACAGACCATTCTTGGTATGGCCAACTATCTTGCTAAGTTTGCGCCCAAACTGAGTGAAATCACTGCCCCGATGAGCGATCTATTGAAGAAAGAATCCGAATTCGTGTGGGATGCGCAACAAGAATCTGCATTCGCAAAAATCATCACAAAAGCACTCGTGTTAGCTTTCTACGATCCAAAGAAGGAGCTGACACTCCAAGTCGACGCATCATCAAAAGCGACGAGTGCCACACTCATGCAAGAAGGACACCCAATCGAGTACATGTCACGAGCTTTGGACCAGTCCAAACAAAATTGGGCTACGATCGAACGAGAGATGCTAGCCATTGTACACGGGTGCAACAGATTCCGCCAATACATGTACAGACGCAAAACAACTGTGGAATCTGACCACAAACCACTTGAATCCATCATGCGCAAGCCACTATCGGCAGCCCCGAAACGCCTGCAAACGCTGTGCCGATCTACGATGAATTCTCAGAAGAACCAGACATAGCCGTCCACCATCTGATGGCAACTCTTCCGATCAGCGACAAAAAATTGGCAGAGATCCGGACCAGCACCGCGAACGACCCCCGCATGCAGACGTTAAAGCACGTGATTATATCGGCGTGTCCCAGCCAGCGTAAGGAGTGCCCCACTGCCATCAGCGATCACTGGAATCACCGAGATGAGCTGATGCACGCAAACGGCCTAATATTCAAGACGGACAGAATCGTAGTCCCCAACGCATTGCGCCCAGAAATGCTAACACGAATACACGAAGGACACTTCGGGGTCGAGAAGTGTCGATCACGGGCACGTATGGCACTGTTCTGGCCCGGCATGAACGCAGACATCGAGAAAACTGTCGCCAATTGCAGCACGTGCCAGATGCACAGGAATGCCAACCAGAAAGAGACTCTGATAAACCATCCGATACCCTCGTTGCCATGGCAGGTTGTAACGACAGATCTGTTTAATCTCGACGGTCGTGACTACGTTGTTGTAGTGGACTACTACAGTAACTTCCCTGAGGTGGAGTATCAACGTTACACGAAATCTGCCACCGTCATTAACAAAATCAAAGGAATCTTGGCGCGCCATGGTCAATGCCAAAAACTTGTTAGCGACAACGGCCCTCAATTTTCGAGTGCTGAGTTTCAGAGATTCGCAAAACAGTGGGATTTCGAGCACACAACCTCCAGCCCTATACACCCGACATCGAATGGTCTTGCCGAAAGAACGATTCAAACCATCACAAAACTGTTCAAGAAGGCCAAACACGGGAAGACAGACCCTTACTTGGGCATATTCGAATTGCGAAACACTCCCGTGCATGGACTCGCATCACCTACGCAGCTTGCGATGTCTCGTCGTTTGCGGTCGTCGATACCGTGTGCACCGAGGCATCTACAACCTGTAGTGGTTGAGCGTAGCGTCATCGAGGACATGCTCGAACGCAAACAGTCAACTCAGAAAGAACACTACGACAAGTCTGCCAAAGACCTCGAGCCACTCCACGTCAACGAACGCGTACGCATACGCATCACCGACCCAAGGCCACACTGGGAATCTGCCGTCGTCATTCAAACGCCACAACCAAAGACACCGCGCTCATACATTGTCCGATCTGAACGAGGAGTATACCGACGAAATCGGAAACACCTCTTGAAGACGCGCGAACGACCTGTCGCCGACCCCTTCCCTGATGTCGACGAGCAGCTCGGATGTCTCGACGAAGACCACACTCCCGCCAGCGAGGCGTGCGCACTCCGCCCAGTCAACACGTCGGAGCCAGCTGCAACGCCGACATCCACCGTGCAACCCGCGTCGCCTACGCAAGATACGGTCTCACCGCACCCCTACAGAACCAGGGCGGGAAGAGTGCTTAAACCCAGGCGCATCCTTGACATGTAGTGACACTACTTTTTCTTCTTATATAAGAAGGGGGATGCGGCGTGCACGGCCATGTTCTGAGTGTACGGTTATACACAATAAAAGTGTTACATCTTATACCAATATCTATATCATTTCAGACACCAAATCACATGTTGATAATGAAGTCAACAATTGTTCTACCTCCACCAGGGGAATTCATGCGTACTGACATGTATTCGCTAAAGCTATGTCGCCGTGTCCAGTATTTGGCAAATGAATTTTGGGTCGGTTGGAGGAAAGAGTTCATGCAGAATCTACAACTGCGGTCAAAGTGGGTGCGCCCTAGACGGAACTTGCGCACTGGTGACATTGTCATTGTGACGGATGAACATCCACCGCGCAACCAGTGGCAACTTGCACGAGTAAAAGAAACTTACGTAGATGAAGATCACTTTGTGCGAAAGGTGAAACTCACCATTGCTGACAGTACCGCTGACGCCAAAGGAAAACGAACGCATTCGCTGACGTCTCTGGAGCGCCCTGTTTAGAAGTTGGTGCTGCTCATTGAAGATCAGGGATTCCCCGTCGAGGAGCCTTAGTGCTTCCAGTGGTTTCAGTGACTGTAACTTTCATATGAACATTAGGTGACGTCTTAATCGATACATGTTAACTTTATCTGCCTCCGCATGATCAAACTTGATTGTCTCACTTAATATTACTATGATCGGGTGTAATTTCCGTTGTTGGTTTATACCAAATGGACGCTTGTAATCATGGTGATCCCTTATGCAAATGTTAATAATTTAATTTAATCAATAAGTTTGTGTCTCGTAATAATTGGCTTTCACTTGTTGATGTATTGCCATATGACGAGACTACGTGTCGATGGGTTATTGCTCTGCAATTGAAATATGATGGTTTAGAAATTAGCATTCTTAATTCTAGGAGCCATGTTAGAGCAGCTGTCGCTTTGTAGCGGGGGCGAACATTTCTGTAGACAGAGGGGGTTGCAACGATGCGTAAGCGCACACGGTGCGCGCAACTACGGCTCAAAGAGGTTATTTATTGATCTGGATACCTGCTAATTAAGTTAATCTTTCTATGACTATTTGTTATAATTATCTGCCGCTGCAGCCTACGTTCATTATTTGTTAATACGTCGATGCATGTTGTGTATGGTAGCATTTGAGTTTGACCACCGGGCGGCATCGACAAAAGTAGACAGTAACGTGTGTCTTGAAATGTGTTACCCTGTTATCGTTTAAGCTTATGTTCGATACATTAATTTAGCAGTTGAGTGAATAATTTTATTATTGTTTCAGTTTTCACGGAGATTGATGAGATCACATACATTATGGAGAATTGGATAATCATGTACTAATAAAGACATATACATGGTGTTAGTGAATGCGATCATCTGGTCCTGGATATGGACCAGACTGAATTAGTTATGCCATCTAGTGGGTTATGTCGTAATTAAAGATGTGCGTCTGTCGAAACTGAGCAATATAAATATCGCTAGCACACGGGGTTCCGGCTGGAAATAGGATTAGCCCCATCTCCATATTTAGGGAAGGTTGGTTGATTTTGGTTCCAAATTTAGGTTTTGGAGAGCTTCAATTAAGGTAGTTGTTTTAGTAAGTTTCAAGGTGCAAGTCGACGTTTTTGGAGGGCCTCAGCCCCCAATATCCATGACATTCCGACGCCAGTGTCGGTAAATCGAGATTTGCAGTCGACCATCACACTTTCACTGAAAAAGAAGTTTGAACGTAATAAAGACGACTGTGTAGAAGTCTAGTCATACCACATGAGTCATCTGATAACACCAGTGGTCACGTGCAAGTCGTTCTTTGTTCAACTTCAAATAACACAAATCGCGAAAAAACGTCAAGCTTTTTTGCCGTCGGACATTATGGAGCAGTGACACTTCAGTATTGTTTCTTTCGTTGTTTCTGTCGTCAACAGGCATCGATAGGCCCAAAGCATCGATCATGTAAGATACCTTAACAACTGGCAGGCTCAGTGAGAGGTCGGAATTTCAAATGATGGAACGCGAAAAACAAAAGGTAACAGCGGAATAGAGACACGTTTTTTCTCAAATCGCAGCCACTGCAGTGTATCCATTTCGACAACTGGAAACGGTGTGGAAAATGCTATATCTACGCACTAACGTTAGCTCACCGACCAAACCAAGTGGAATCGTACAATGACCATGAGTGATGACGAACTAACGAGTTCAGGAACCATTTGCGGACCTGTCGCCAACAACGTCAGTGTCACGGATGCAGCTACTTCCATGTACGCATTGCTTCCGAACACTGCACGAATGAAGCTGTTGTTTGCAATAATTGGTGTCATCGCTTTGCTCGGGAACTTGACGGTGGTCGTAACAATTTTTCGCTTCACGAATCTCGCGAAGAGGGTCACGTCTATTTACATCATCAACCAGACTTTAATCGACCTCGTTGTCGCTCTTATCATCTTTCTGACGGCCTTCATAGACAGGCACTTCTTGCCGGCCGCCGACGGTTTGCTAGCTCAGATCTATTGTTGTGTGTGGCTGACACAGTCATGGCAATGGGGGTTCATTCGGTCATTCACCGTCAACCTGATGTTTTTGTCCATCGAGAGATACATTGCTGTTGTGCATCCGGTACGTTACAAAACTTTGTTCACGAGGAAGAAAGTGATCCCATCGCTCGCGTCGTGTGGTCGATTAGTGTTACATACATAACAATATTTCATGTTGTGTTGAGTGGCGCTGTCGACGGCCGATGCTACCCGACCGCGTTCTGGTCAAGCAAACAATTCCATCTGGTTAGTAGCATCGCCAACATCTCTATCGTCTTGATGTGCCCTTTGATTGTGCACGCGTTCTGCTACGGCCGAATTCTGTATGCTCTGCGTCGTCGTGCCTGGTCTCCAGTTCACACCGTTTTAACTCTCGGCCCGCCAGAGTCGCACTTCAGTACGAGTCAATCTGCGTCGACCAGCTCTCTCGGTGTGTACACGCACCCCGGTGTCGGCAACTCGAAGTACATCGTCAAAGCGAAGAAGACCTTCACCCAGACGCTGAGCATCGTCACCATTTGCTAAGTCATCTGCTTCCTGCCCTACAAAATACGCTTGCTGATGTTCCAGATAAGCGGACTCGGCGGCGAATGTGGACTGTGCTGGTTAGTTCCTGTCATTCTTGTCTTCGCCCACTGCTGCGTCAATCCGTTCAATTTCCAAGAAGAACTTCGTAGTCTCACTTGCGACACCTCGCGTACTACCGAAGGTGAAATCACAGTCGCATGCCCTGCATGTTATCTTGAAAATAAGGCATACTACTACTAGTATGTGATATATGACATTTGAATTGGCATCGCAAATGGACGCATTTCTAAACACTTTGAATTTTCTGTAACGGTTTATCTTTTTTACAGTTGGGGTTGTTGGCCCCAGTAAAACCTCTTGGCCTCGATGACAGGGTGGTCCGTATTTGTCTGGCATCTACCACTCGACCTGTCCAGCTTGGAAACCCTGCCAGGAGCCAAAGCTCCAGCTGGCATATCTTTCCTGTTCACTGTGACACACAAGCCATCCCACCACGACAAGGTTTGGATCGTGAGATGGATACATGTGTAGTACTACGCTCGATTAGATGATGTGGTTGCGTCAGGTGTGAAGATGATCAATAATGAATAATGTTTCAATTTGCTTACAATCATGTAACACGTTAGCAGAAATAACAATATTTTGTCATTCATATGTGCATTGCATCACGCATATTATTTTATTGCTGTTATGTTGTGATCTGTTTGCAATCTTGGTGCCATCATTGACGAACACCCCTGTTGTAAGAACTAAGATTGCTAGATTGATTCGACGTCGTCCACAACGTCATGCTTCACTTGCGCGCTCATCGCCAGCTACCTATTGAATGCAGAATTTACTTTAAGCTTTTACATACTTTACTTATGTGTTCCTCTTCGTGCCCACTGGCACATAGGGCGGAAACAAGAGTCCTCCACCTCTTCCTGTCTGCAGTCTGTTTTGTGGCCTGGCCCCAGCTTAGATAAAAAAAATTGAAGTTCTTTTTCTACAGTCTTTCTCCACGTTTTTAGACTCGTCCACGTTTTCTTTTTCCTTCAGGTGTCCGTCTAAATGCTATTTTGGTTATGCCATCTGTAATGCTTCTCACTGTATGTTAATTATTAATTAACCTCGTCGTAAGGCATCAAATCGAGACCGTTTTCTGAAACGCACTGTGTGATTTTATTAATAACTCAGGAAGAACAGAACCCGGATGATTAGGCAAGAAACATCTATTCCTTGTGGACATCACTATAGCATGTAATCAACACATCCCCCTTTCTAGGATTAAGATTCACGATAAATCAGAAAGGAAAGTGTCTGTAAATTAGATTTCCCATTAATGCTAAGGATCACAGAATAGAGTTCCTATGTCCTCAAACGAATATGACAATTACAAGTCCAGTCGCATTACAGCCTTTCGGACTCTCTGAGAGCGTCGTCGCACAGGTGAAGTCTTCACAGGCGAGGGCTGCGTCGCGACCTCATCGGCGTCTATCGTCTCTGTCCCGGGAGGTGCCTCAGTCGCCGTCGCTGGCTCTGACGCAGTAGACTCTTGAGTCTCGGGATCGGGTAGAGTTGCGGTTTCTGCACGATACGGCTTGAATACTTCTCGCGTTGTGAGTAAATGTTGACGATTACGGCGCATGACGCGTCCATCCTCACACTGAACGTCATAGGAACGAGGTCCGCTGAGACCTACTACTCTTGCGCGCTCCGACCATCGTCGCCGTCGTGGGTCCTTCACCCGCACCGTGTCGTTTGGGTGCAACATCGTCAATGACTTTCCACGATCGTGCGGTGCCGTCTTCCTGGCGTATGTTTCGCGCCGATATGGCAGTCGAGTTCTCAGCTTTCTACCAAACAATAGCTCAGCTGGAGATTTGCCACAGTCTAGTGGTGAGGAGCGATACGCTAGCATGGCGAGATACGCGTCCTCTCCTCGGTCGGCAGCTTTACTGAGCAACCGCTTCACAATTTTCACTGCATTTTCAGCAAGTCCGTTTGATTGCGGATAATACGGGCTCGACATCTTATGCTCGATGCCCCAATCTCTGGTGAATTGTCTGAACTCAGCACTAGCAAACTGCGGACCACCATCAGAGACACACTCCGACGGAATTCCATATCGAGAAAATAGCGACTTCAAGTGGATGATCACCTGTCGGCTCGATTCGCTCGACAAGAGTGCTATCTCAGGATAGTGCGAGTAATAGTCAACAGTCAGTAAGTACGGAACTTGCTTCAGGTAGAAGATGTCACATGCTACCTTCGCCCATGGTCGATCTGGTCGCTCATGCATCTGCAGTGGTTGTTGTGGTTGTGCATATATGTACTCCTGACACACATCGCATCGTGAGACTGTGTCATAAACATCTTTATTCATGTTGGGCCAGTACAGAATGTCTCGGGCTCGTCTCTTACACTTCTCGATGCCCAAGTGACCCTCGTGTATTAGCTGGAGCATCTCGCCTCTCATGTTCTCAGGCACAACTACACGTTGTCCTTTCAGTAAGACACCATCGACTATGGACAGTTCTTCTATGAATGTCTTGTAAGGCTTTGGGCTAACTTCGCTGCCATTTGACATGCCCCGAATCACTTGCTGTAATTCTCGATCGTTTTCAGTCGCCTCTGCTATCTCAGCCCATTTGCACTCAGACACAGGCAGACTCGATTTCACCGTACAGACGTGTATGTGAACGTCGCTTTCTGTTGTGCTCGTCACCTCTTTCGCAGAGAACGATCTCGACAACGTGTCCGCCACCTCGAGGAGTTTCCCTGGTGTGTACTCTAGCGTCAAGTCGTACTTCTGAATGCGTAATAGGAGACGCTGCAATCTAGGCGGTGCATCACACAGCCGTTTCTTTGAGATCGCTATCAGCGGCTGGTGGTCTGTCTCAACAGTAACTTTGCGACCATAGATGTAGACGTAAAACGCTCGCATGGGAATACAACGCCCAGCTGTTCTTTTTCAATTTGTGCGTAATTTTTCTCTGCTGTCGTCATGGACCTCGAAGCGTACGCTACAGGCATCCACTCGCCGTTCGTCTCTTGTAGCAGCACGGCACCAATTCCGTCTTTGGATGCATCACTCGATACTTTGAGTGACTTGCTCTCATCATAGTACTGGAGCACTGGCTGCTTTGACAATGTCTCTTTGATACCATTCCACGCAAGCTCGTGTTCGCTTTGCCACTGCCAATCACAGTTTTTCTCTAGCAGTAGTCTGAGTGGAGCGGTTCTGGCGGACAGATTCGGTATGTATCGGCCAAGGTACGTCACCATGCCTAACACCCGCTGTAACTCAGTCACATCAGTCGGTGTTGGCATATCCCGGATCGCTTGGATTTTATCCGGATCAGGTTTCACACCATCATGGGTGATCACTTCGCCAAGATACGCAAGTTCAGGTTGGCGGAAGACACATTTTTCTATGTTCAAGACCAGCCCCACCTCCGAGAGTCGCTGCAGCGTCTTCATGAGGCGCTGATCATGTTCTTCTACCGTGGCCCCCCAGACGATGATGTCGTCCATGTAGACGCTCACGCCTTCGTGGTCTTCTAGGAACTGATGCACCGTTTTGTGAAACACCTCAGGTGCAGAGCAGATACCCATTGGTAGCCTCAAGTATCGGTACCGTCCAAACGGGGTGTTAAAGGTTGTCAGTAACGATGACTGTCTATCCAATCGTATCTGATGGAAACCCGCCGTCGCATCCATTTTCGAAAAACATGTTGCATTTGCCAGCTTTCCTAGAATCTCCTCCTTTGTTGGGATTTGAAAGTGCTCACGTTTGATCTCTTTACTTAAGTCCTTCGGGTCTATGCATAACCGCATTTTCCCGTTGGACTTCTCTGCTATCACGAGCGAGTTGACCCAGTCCGTTGGTTCATTGACCTTTGCCAAGAACCCCACCTCCACTTGCCGGCCAAGCTCTTGCTTCAGCTGTGGCCTCTTGGAAAGAGCCACCCGGCGAGGAGCGTGGACGACACCCCTGGCGCCATCTTTGAGCACTATCGTGTGTACCCCATGCAGAGTTCCACTCCCCTGGAATAACTGCGGATATGCCTTCTTGATTTCTGTTTTCATCGTCTCTTTTCCGTTTGACTCACTCTTCATGGTGTTGACTCGCTTCACAAGTCCAAGCCTGTCACAGTCAGTTCCGCCTAGGAGTGCTGGTCTGCGTTGTCCTCGCACCACTTCCATATTCGTCGTGATCTGACGTTTCTTAAATTTCAACGTCACGCGGCACACCCCCAAGCTTGTAATGGGTGCCCCCCAGTACGATGTCATTACCGCTCGACTTTGGCCTAGTTTCGGTTTTGGTCTAATGTTCTCATACTGCTTCTAAGAGATGATGTTGACATCTGACCCCGTGTCTAACTTGAATGCAATCGTGCTATTCTCAACTCTGAGTTTCTGTGTCCATTTCGTGTCAGTCTCAGCATCGGCGTGCTGAACCATGCCAACAAACAATTCATCTATCCCGTCTGCAGAATCATTCCGGCTAACATAGCGCACTTTCCTCTCCTTGGGCTTTGTTCTACAAACTCGCGCGAAATGTCCAACCTTACCACATTTATTACACGCCTTGCCATACGCTGGACAAGCGCGCAGTGCATGCGTTGTATCACAACATTTACATTTTGTGGCAGTCTTTCGTTGTTGTGGCTTCCATTCCTGGCGACGCCCCTTTTGGCAGTAGTTGACTTCACTGGTCGATGCTACTTTATCTGTACTCAGTGACTGAATTTGTCTTTCAGTTGCCTCTGCCGCCTGGCATATTTTGATTGCTTTATCAAGGTCTAAACTGTCTTCCCTTAGTAAGCGTTCGCGTACCCTTGAACTTGCTATTCCCAATACCAAACGGTCCCTGATCATACTGTCTTTGAGACTGTCAAACTGGCATGTCTGTGCCTTTAGTTTCAAGTATGTCACAAATTGTTCAATTGGCTCTCCCTGTATTTGTTTTCGACTATGAAACACGTAGCGTTCATACGTTTCATTCTTTTTGGGGTTACAGTAGGCATTGAACTTCTCAACTACGCTCTCATAGTTCCCTTCCTCTTCCTGAGTAAACGAAAACGTGTTGTAGACCTCGATGGCCTGTTTTCTAGCAACATGGAGCAACAGTGCTATTTTTTGCTTAGCCGGTTTTGTATCATGACCAGTTGCTACCATGTACAGTTCAAACTCTTGCTTGAATTTGCGCCAATTTTCTGATATATTTCCAACCAAAACAAGTTCATCTGGCTGTCTGATTGAATCAACCATGATTGTCTACACTGTTATTGATGGACACATTATTGCCCTGCCAAGCGGCTTGCGCGTCATGACATTGACCTTGACAGCTTCGGTGATAAAAGACAATTGTCAAAATTCCACTCAGTTGCGTATTTATCGGTTTCGGCGTGTCGAATTCTGGCGTGTTGTCTCTGCTCCGTGTTTCTGACACCATGTAATGCTTCTCACTGTATGTTAATTATTAATTAACCTCGTCGTAAGGCATCAAATCGAGACCGTTTTCTGAAACGCACTGTGATTTTATTAATAACTCAGGAAGAACAGAACCCGGATGATTAGGCAAGAAACATATATTCCTTGTGGACATCACTATAGCATGTAATCAACACACCGTCGTCTTTCTTTCTGATGATATAGCCGATCCATCTCCATCTTCTTGTGGCGAGTATGTTCTTCACATTGTTTTGTCTGGTATTCTGAGCTGTTGCTTGTTTGGGATTGTTATGGCCAGAATATTCTCATTACATTTCGCTTTGCGCTTTGCCATCTGTAACATGCTGATTTCGGGCTCACTGCTAGAAAGAGTACAGAGGAGAGCGAATAAAATGATACCAAAACTGAAGGATCTTAGTTACAAAATAGAGATTGAGAGGAGATCAGATAGAAGTGTTTAAAATATTAAATGGTTATTATGAAAATATTGACAAATATTTTTTTCTCTGTTAAGAAAGATAGAAGGACTAGAGGACATGAAGTTACATTAGTAAAGGAGCAGTGTAGATTAGATATAAGAAAGTTTTCTTTTTTACAAAGGACTAGATAAATGGAACAGATTATCTGCTGACTGTGTAGGTGCTAGTAGTGTGAATGTTTAAAAATAAACTTGACATATACCTCAGAAGGGCGGGATAAACTTAAATAAAAAGGGTTGGACTCTCGATAAGCGAAAAGGCTTACTTGTCCTCCTGCCATCTAGAGTTAATTCTCTTAATGGCAATTTTCTTAAATATATCACGTCCAAGCTCGTTCACGGTCGCCATGTGGAATTCGTGGAAGGTTCTGCCCAATGACATCAAAATATTAAATCTTATATTCATGTAACGCAAACAAACTTGTTTTTTATCAAAACCGTTAGAACTATAACATATATAATCTTGTTTATTGAATCTCTTTATAACATGGTTGTTCGTGATTAATTAATTTATCATTTATTAAAGAAAACAAAAGGCACCTTGTTCGTGGTATGCATCTAGAAGAGTGAATAAAACATGACAACATTTGCCAATACAATCAACATTTTCAGATTACTCAGAATTTGATTTCAAAAATGGGAAGATTCTCGCGATACTTCTGATTTCCTCAAGGGTGCCATCTTGCCCATGACGAAAACCGACCACTAAACGAGCAGCATTTATATTTACCGCGAAGTTTAACAAGATTTAACAAGATTGCCATCCAGAAAATTACTCTGGATGGCAGGTGGACAAGGAAGCCTTTTGGCTTATCGAGAGTCCAATACTTTTTATCTACATGTATCCCGCCTTTTTAAGGTGTGTGTCGATTTTATTTTTAAACATATTCACGCTACTAGCACCAACACAATCAGGAGATAATCTGTTCCATTCATTTACAGTCCTTTGTGAGAATGAGAACTTTCTTATATCTAATCTACACTGCTCCTTTACTAATGTAGCTTCATGTCCTCTGGTCCTTCTATTTTTCTTAACTGAGAAAAAAATGTTTCTATCAATATTTTCATAACCATTCAATATTTTAAACACTTCTATGTGATCTCCTCTCAATCTCCTGGTCTCTAATGTTGTTAAACCACATTCTTTTAGGCGCATTTCGTAACTAAGATTCCTCAGATTTGGTATCATTTTAGTCGCTCTCCTCTGTACTCTTTCTAGCATATCTATGTCCTTCTTGCGATATGGCCTCCATGCTTGTATACAATATTCTAAATGAGGCCTCACTATTGTTTTGTACAGCGGTACTATTAATTCTTTTTTCTTATACGCTATATTTCGCCTAATTAATCCAAGGATTTGATTTCCCTTTGACGCTGCAATTCCGCACTGCTCTGAAACCTTCATATCAGCACTAATGGTTATCCCCAAGTCCTTTTCTTTTACAGTAGTACTTAGAACAGTACCCCCCATTTTATATTTTACCTCTTCATTCCCATGACCTGTGTGGAGGCATTTACATTTCCCAAAATTGAACAGCATTTGCAACTTTTCAGACCATTTGATCAACCTATCAAGATCATCTTGTAAATGCTGTCTGTCTCCATCACTTTTAATCCTTCTAAACACTTGTATCATAGGCAAATTTTAACACCTTGCTTGTTATATCATCGTCCAAATCGTTGATATATATTAAGAATAATATAGGTCCTAGTATTGATCCCTGTGGTACCCCACTCAATACCGATTTCCAGTTTGAAGCCTCCCCATCAACTACTACACGTTGTCTTCTGTCATTCAGCCATTTTTCTATCCAGTTTATTATACCATTTCCTATGTCATGGGCCTTTAGCTTAAGGAGTAATCTTTGATGTGGTACTTTGTCGAAAGCTTTTTGAAAATCTAAATAGATGATATCTACTGGTGATCCCTCATCTACCCACCTAGTGATGTCTTCCAAAAAACATAACATATTTGTTAAGCATGACCTCGCTTTTAAAAACCCATGTTGAGATGGGTTTATCAAGTTATGTTTAACAAGAAAATCCACCATGTGATCTTTAATTAGTCTTTCTAATAATTTGCAAATCACTGATGTTAAACTCACTGGTCTATAGTTCTCTGACTTGTTTCTCGAACCTTTTTTAAATAACGGTATAATGTTTGCCTCTTTCCATTCTAAAGGAACCACTCCCTCTTCTAATGACAAATTGAAAACTGTTGCAAGCGGTACGCTAATTTGTTCTACAATTTCCAATAGTAGTTTGGGCGGAATCCCGTCCACTCCAGGTGATTTATTATCCTTCATAGCCCTTATTTTCTTAGCTACCATTTCCGAGGTTACAACTAACTGTCCTAAATAGTCTGAATCTGCCCCCTTGAACTTAGCCTCTGGTACCGGCAGTGAACTAATATCTTCCCTGGTAAACACTGAACTAAAATACTCATTCAGGTCTTCTGCCATTAAGAATCCCTCTGATATTGTATTTCCAGCACTATCTTCTAGAGGACCGACCTTATCCTGAACTTTCTGTTTGCATCGAATATACGCATAAAAACTCTTACTGTCATGTTTTATATTACTAGCTAATTTTTTTCATAGCTTCTCTTTGAATTTCTAATTTCAGCTGTAGCTTGATTAAGTGCTTCTTTATAAATGTTGTAGTCTTCATCATTTCCAGTACATCTATATGACTTCCACATCATTTGTTTATACTTAATTTTCTAATGGCTTCTTTCGATAAGTGTTTCTTTTTAGACCGTTTCCCTTGTTTTTTGAAAGGTACAAATTTATCGACTATGCACTTAATTTCACTATTTAAGATATTCCAGCATTCGGTTGCTGTCTTATTCTTCAGTGTGTTATTCCAGCCTATCTTTGCTAAATATTTCCTCATGTCCTTATACCTTCCTTTGTGGAAATTTCTCCTATGCTGCTTTTTACTATTCCTTTCTGATTTTACTTTGATGGTAAAATGTATCTGGTTGTGATCACTACTCCCCAGTGGCTCACATATCTTGACATTGTCAACTAATTCTTTCTGTGAGGACAAAACTAAGTCTAACACATTCTCTCCCCTGGTTGGTTCTAGCACATGTTGAGAAAGGAAACTATCTTGTACTAAAACTAAAAACTTGTGGTCCTCACTCCCCATACTCTGTAGAGATTTCCATTGTATATGCCCATGGTTAAAGTCCCCCATAATAATACAGTTCCGTTTGCTTACTTCCCTTATAGCGTTTTGTATTTTTTCATTCTCTTCTATGCTTATGTTTGGACTTCGATAAACTAACCCAACTGTTAACGTTGAGTTTCCTGTAACTATGTTACACCAAACAGCTTCTTCGCAATCTGCTTCTCTTTCTAATTTTATTTCATAAGCCTGGATAGATTCTTTAATATATAAAATAACTCCACCTCCCTTTCTTCCTATTCTATCTTTCCTAAACATTACATATCCTGTTAGTCCCAATTCGGCATCTGATATATCAGTGGTGGCCCACGATTCGGTTATACCTATTATGTGAGGGTCAATATCTTCTACCATAATGTTTAGTTCACTTCTTTTGTTTACTATGCTCCTTGCATTTAAACAAATGCATTTATATCCTGATTCAGAACAGTTTTCCAGGCTGTTCTTTGCCGATTTATTTCTGCTGTCTTTATCTATGCCTCCAGTTTCAGGCTTCTCTGTGAATCCCCCCTGCGAATCTAGTTTAAATAGATGCAGCCTGTCCCACTGTCAACAGATTGCAGCAAGTTCTCTGAGAAAACTGCTGCCCCCTTTCCACTTAGATGTAGGCCATCTCTCATGTACATATCTTCCCTCCCAACAAAGTATCCCCATAAATCTACGAATCCCACCCCCTCTTCTTTACACATCTGCTCAACTAGTGCGTTGATCGCCATCCTCTTGCAGTTTCTATATGTCGGCCCCCTTCCTCCCATTACTGGCAAAATTCCTGAGAGGATAATCTGTTCTACTCTTGTCTTCTTTAACTTCTTCACTAACTGTCTGTACTTCTGAACTATCCCAGTTGTTCCCTCCCTCTCTGCGTTATTTGTCCCTACATGTACTAGTATAGACCCTCCCTTGCCATGCCCCAGTACCTTCTCTACCCTTTCAGTTACATGTTCTATCCTAGCCCCCGGTAGACAAACAACGACGTCCTCCCCCTCGCTTAGAGTCTTATCTGTCTTTCTCATAATCGAATCGCCCATAAACACCCTCTCTTTCCTCATTGCCCCCTCAATCACTGCCTCAGTGTAGCTCTTTCTACGGTTTGCATCTGTCTGGTTGTAATCTTGTTCCCCTGTCTTCTGCTCTCCCGTCACAATCTCGTCCGTTCCATTCTTTCCTGACGCTGTTTCTCTTGTCACCTTTCTTCCTGTCATCGTCCCTCCCGACTTCTCTTCTGTCACATGTACTCTCACTTCCTTTCTTCCCGTCATCTTTCCTCCCATTGCATTTCCTTCTCTCCTCTCCCGTCTCTTTTTCCCTCCTACCTCTTTCTCTACGGTCACTTTCTCTCCTGCCACCTTCACACCTGTCACATTTCCTGCCGTCGATCCTCCACTTTCTTCCCCTCCGATCACCTTCCCTCCTCTCAGTCTCCTTTCCTCGGTCTTGTTGCCACTACTCTGCTCCTTCAGTTTCACAGTATTCCCAACTTTATCCCTGTCGTCTCTCTCCATTCCATCTGTCTCCTTGCTGATTCTCATCTCCATCCCCTTCACAATATCTACCAACCTAGCTACCTCTTTCTCCAGACATTTCACCTTCCAACACCCCACGCACTGAAAGGTGAATCCCTCTTCCTTGGTTTCTGTCCATGACTTCGTACAGCCGGATAAGGCAAAATCTACCCAACTGTGGCAGTCGTCGCACACCAAGTGTCTCTTTGCCTTGACTTGCCGCTTGCAAGGCGCCATATCAGAATTTATTTAATAATAATAATCTAATTAGCTATTTAAAATAGTTTTGTCAACTGTGTTTACACTATTCACTGTCTATGTAGTCTTTAAGAAGACTGTTTTCTGTGCACAAATGTTACACTTTACGTAAGATTGCGTACGCTAGACTGCCTTATTTATTTAGGTTATACAGCGCCCTAGCGAATAAGAGAGACACTAGCTACATAAACTTAGTTCGCCCGATTATCGCAAATGCTTAATTTTAACAACAAAGCTACCTTATCAAAATGTCTAGCAGGTACTGACTTACACAGATATTATCTTATGTAGGTAGTTTATGGTTGTTACTTTATCACCTATATATTCTACCACATAACGAGGTTTGTTAAATCTTGTTTACAAACTTATCGTAGCCGTAAGCTAACGTACCCTATTATCACTCACTAGACTAAAGTGTCCTAAAATACTTTATCTAACTAACTTTAAGCACAACTGCTACTCAATATATGTTTACTGCTACTTTATGAATGATATTAAGGCAAGAATAATACTTATCAATCAGTAATTCCACTTGCTTATGAACTTTGATACACCACCAATTTCAACGATCTATCTCCGCCAAATATAGCCTCGTAAGTTGCGTGGCGACATGTGTTCCTTCAATAACCTGATCCTAGTTGTTTACACATGTTGTGGCATACGGTTCGGTGGACTTTTATAAGGCCAGTTTGCAATTAAACGTGATTTTGCAATATGCAGGACTGCCTACCATTACAGATTTTCTGTAATCGTTACCGAATTGATCGCAGATTACGGCATTATGGAAACTGTCGCCGTATAATGTGTATTTCGTAAATAAAGCATTGAAATCCGTTGCATATATTCTTGACATTATTCCATTTTTAGTCCTTTGGGCCGACGGTCGAACGGATTTATAATCATCACTCTGCGTGCGCCGTCTACTGATAGCTGCCATATCTCAGAAACCGTTCAGCAACGTTTTATCTAATTTTGCGTAGACACATCTTAGGGTACTGCCACTATGCACGAGAAATCTGTATTTGATTGAATCATTCTAAAGGCCCCGTAGGGCCGCAAGGCCCGCGAAACTGGTAAATTTTCACATTTTGCCTATTTTTTTCAAATCCTCTTCAGTAACTTTTTTTCTGATTTTGTATGGACAGTTCATGTGGTAGGGCCACTATACAAAAGAAATCTGTATTTTATTGAATCATTCTACTCCCCCCCTCCTGAAGGCCACCCAAACTGATAAATTTTCACATTGTGTTCTTTGGCATTGGTTTCTGTAGCATGCAGTTTTTACGTAGTAAGGGTGCTAACCTCATGCACAACCTTCCTCCTTTCTCATCCGGGCTTGGGACCGGCCATGACGGAGTTACACAGGAATAAGTACTGATGCATATATATATATATTACTTTATTGCGTATATTGAGATCGTATTTAGAGGAATGTTGATATATTTCTGAAACCTGTGTTAATCAATCAATGTGTAATTGCTGCATGGAGGATATGTGAGATGTGTTCTGGTCCATAATTAACATCACTTAGCACAGGACAAAGGGCAGTCTGGCCACTGTTAACACTGAATTTAGGTCAGTGTGTTGTCAGTGGGAAAAGGAGTAAAACAAGGGTGTATTGTATCACCATACGTATTCAGTCTCTACACAGAAGACATAAAGAGAGATGTAGAATTAGATGACAGAAGTACAAGATACGATGAAGTGAATATTCATGGACATGGAATCAGAGATCTACGATACGCAGACGATACCGCACTCCTGTCCACTACAACAATCGGCCTAACAAACCTAATCATGTCTGTAAAAGAACACAGAGAGAAAAAGGGCTTGTTACTTAATGTGAAGAAAACAAAGATCATGGACACTGGCAAATGCATTGACAAAACAGAAATTGCAATAAATGGGGAGCAAGTTGAAAATGTGAACCACTACGAATACCTTGGAGCAAGACTACAAGGAGACGGCAAGACATCATCAGAGATCAGAAGAAGAATATATAGTATATATATATAGACTATATATAGCAACGCAGACACTAAATAATCTGACAAATATATGGAAATGACAAAACATACCAACAAAGATAAGAATTTTAAAACTTGCGTTTTCCCAACAGCTCTATACGGGAGTGAAACGTGGACACTGAACAAAGAAGACATGAGAAGAATACAAGCGTTTGAGATGAAATGTTACAGAAAAGTCCTAAGAGTGCCATGGATAACAAGAACAACCAAATGCAGAGATTCTTAAAGAAATTAGACAAAGAACTGTCAACTAGTGAATAGAATAAAAGGACAAAAACTGAATTATTTTGGCCACATTAAAAGACGTAGTTCCTTAGAGAAAACAGTCCTAGAAGGCAAAGTGGAGGGAAAGAGAGGAAGGGGAAGACCAAGGAGAAGATGGGAGCAGGACATCAACGACTGGTTGGAAGCCGACATCGTGAGAGCAGGGAGACGAACGGCAGACAGAGCAGCGTATCGTGGGATCATCTGGGCAGCTACGTCTCGCAGAGATATGATGAACTGAAGAAGAAGTGTTGTCAGTGAGCCACTGACTGGAGTGGTCCCTCATGGCCACAGTTTATTCTTTTATTATTTGTCAGTCTTGGTGTGGCCTCAATACTGGACCTTGATTTGTTTCTGTTTCCCTCTCGCTGTTCTTGCATGACTTAATCATCCAGATGGATATTTAATAAGGGTGAATATTTACCTCACACCAGCATTTGTGGGTGCAAACTGATTTTGCTGTGTTTGGGTTATGTATTTCTAAGCAGAGGTGGAACCTCTGTGATATTTTATCTGATTGATATTCAATCACATTGGATTATCTTATTAGTTACTAACCAGAAGATGACAGCACAGTCACGAGAACATCATATATTTTGTCTTCGTTGTGGGTTCATAGGACCTTGAAATCACAGATCTTTACGAAATTTGTCAAATTGGTCAACTTTCTTTCATTTAAAAAGTTTGACGTTGAATTTTTGGTCTGGTACGACCCTTTAATTGTGCTAAATATGAGATTGCAGCTCACCAACTCTCCTGCAAGGTTTCTACAACCACTGGAAATCGGCCTAAATAGCAGAGTATCGGGATAAAATTAACATTATTTTTAATAACACAACCTAATATATACAATCTTCATGAAACGGTCTACTCGAATATTTTATTTCCAGGTGTATCTTCGCTGGCATGCATATAGTCTCCAGTAAACATGTCAACATTTTACTTCTATCACAACCCTTAATGATCAGTAACTGATTCACCAGAAACCATTTCATAAATAATTACAAATTCACAATATAGTCCAAAATACTTCAGGGCCTCTTGGCCAATTTTTATGCCTTCACTCTTCGTCTGCCGGCTGTCGTCCGTCGTTAGCTGTAATATCTCGGAAATCGTTCAGCAACTTTTTCTCTAATTATGCATATATATATATAGGGTACTGCCACTATGCATAAGAAATCTGTATTTGATTGAATCATTCTAAGGGCACCCCAGGGCCCTCCAAAAACCTAAATTGTCCTACTATATTGATTACTGGGCTGGCTAAGTGGAACAGCCTGGTGTCAGAGAGTATGCTGTAAGCTGTGCATTGCACACTAGCTGGGCTCACTGCCTGCCATTGTTCCAGTGTCAAACAGAATGCCTCCATGTGGGCTATAACTAATGGGAATCCCTACTCCCCCCCAAAAAAAAAAGTTCCACCTCTTCAGATGATTTGTTTCGTAATGATTTTGAAATTCGTGAGGTCAGATTTTCAGTAACTGTATTACAATACTATCTTGAAGTAATTTCCATCATAGTTTGTAAAAAGAAACTGATTTAGATTATATAAACCAAACGTCCAACCAAGTAAAGAGACAGTTTAAAAATAATTAGTTTGATTTACCTTGTTGATTATGTCACATCTGTCACAATTACTGCCGGGCCAGCCATAAAGGTGTTTTCGTCCTCTTGAGTGGAATTTATGGAACTCAGTTCCTCGTGGGAGGTACCGGTATACTAAGTTAGGTGTGAGGTGTAAGACATACAGACAGTTAATTAATTTTCTATTCAAAAAAACAAATGTTCATGGAACTTTTATAACCGGATTTTGAAAAAGGGACACAATTTTGCAACGTCAGCATTATCATTCGACCGTTTCGATGGAAAACCTAATAATTATATTTTTATCTTGTCGTTACCATCATAATAGACCTCTACTAGCAAAAAATATATATATAATTGTAGAATTCTTCGCTGGACACATAGATTTATAAGTGTGATAGACGCAACACAAAAATGTGAATGATCTATTTCATCATCCTATATAATACACATCAGACAAAAAGTTATCTTCTGCTTATCATCGTGGTTCAACCCTGTACTATAACATTACATGAGAAAAACATTTTGAGAAAGGTAATTATTCACTTCCAATTTTTACCCAAATGACTTCGATCCTATTCTAATAATTATTTGTGTTGCCATAAAAAGAGTGTTTTAAAAATGTATACTGAACACAAATGTAGAGTGTCTCCACAATAGCCATGTCTATTTAAAATAGGGGTGTGACGAGTAGCAAACGTACTACTTGATTAATCGGCAAGGGATATTCTACTCGTATTCGAGTAATCATGTGACATGATACATCAACATATATGTACATATATTAGTGGTCTCACCCTCCCTTCAGTCAGACACCCATAATCAAACGCCGACAAATGCACTTCATCATAACCCTTAATGATATGTAACTATGATTCACACAAAAAAACATTTGATTAATAATTACAAACTCACAATATAGTCCAAAGGACTTCAGGGCCTCTTCTCCCATTTTTATAATATAATTTTAAAAGAAACTCAACTGTTGGTTTCTCTATTTTAAAAAGCTAAATTGTTCTTGATAGTTTGACTTTATCATTGAAGGACAAAATCCGTAATTAGAAAATATGAACAATCATTAAAAAAATTCAGTAAATATCATCAAAATCCAATTTTTTTTCAGTTAACTAGTACGACGTTGCACATAGGCTGAAATTACCGTGAAAACCACTTCAGCCATTTTTGTTGAAAGCATTTTCATGGAATGTTTGCATTATTAGCAAAAAATTATTTTGACATCCGTATTTTGATGCATGTTACTATGGAACCTCATGCCAATATTCTAAATGTATTTGATTAGTTTATTAGCATAGTGTATTTATATGTACAATATATTTGATAAAAGAAAGTGATATTTTACTCGAAAAATCACTTACACTAAACCAATCAATGTTTTAAACACAACTACTATGGTAAGTAGTTACACCTAACAGACAAACAGTTACGCCATAACATCGTATTAACCCATAACCGGGTTTTCCACAAAGTCCGGATGTCGTCATAAATGGCGATGTCGTAATAAACAGTGTAGTGTTTTTGTATTAGGCTGAGCTAATGGGCATAAATTACAATACACGTGCCGGAAGATTTGTGTTATTTGACATCTTCTAGCATAATCTAACTGGTACTGGTAACAAATAAGATGAGTAGCATATAGTTTAGAAGAAACCAGATGTAATAAACATTTCTTAAAAGGGTAGCAACATTTCGGTGATTTCAAACATGTCTGATGATTTTGTGGTTGGAAGTAGTACAGAAATTATTTTCTCTTACTGAGATATAACCATCCCCTATATCATATGAGCATTAAGTCATTGTAATATCATGGTTCCTGACGTTTTATTTATCTTGGATATCGTAATAAACAGCAACACTATACACAACATATATTGGTCACTCAAAACAATGTTTCCAACATTTTTATAGTTTGAATGTATACATGTCACAATATCATGTATTTTCTGAAACACAGACGCAAAAGAAAGGTAGTTAGGGATGTTAGGGCATTATAGGTACTGTTTGGTTAGATTCTTCCAAAAGCACCACATTTGGCCCAGATGTCGCCCATACCATACTTTTTCGATTTTAGACGGGCGCCCCCAGGGCCGCCATATTGGCGAAATCCAATATGTCCGCCACCCGGGTTAGAGGTCAATCGTTGTTAAAAAAACAAAAGGGCTAGAATCATGAAAAATACCACTTTTTAGGGGTTTTCGGGGTCGGAGAATCCGATTCTTATCTTATTTTGGACGATTTGAGGTCAAGGCCATCCCTCAAGGTCACCTTAATTGTCATTTTGGATCAACAATTGTTATTGGAGGTACAGTAATCGTCATATTATATTTGAAACTATTCTTTAGTTTTTGGGTGTCTAATTTTCACAACACATGCTATAATTTATAGTGGTGTAACTTTTGTCATTTGAAAGCTTATTGATACTAACCACTTTTCCATTTCCTACTTTTCCGGTGACATGTGAAAATTGATGTGCGAAAATCGTCGCCAGCAATCCTAAATGCTAAATCTTCAATGCTAACAGAACTAGTGAATCGTTGAGCTGGGGCACTCCG
The DNA here is from genome assembly GCA_020002185.1 of Paraescarpia echinospica. Lineage (NCBI taxonomy): Eukaryota > Metazoa > Annelida > Polychaeta > Sabellida > Siboglinidae > Paraescarpia > Paraescarpia echinospica. The sequence continues at coordinate 142,438 of JAHLWY010000246.1, forward strand.
GTCCGCACCATTTTGTAAATTGACGGCGCCCTCACACGGATGGAACCAATTTGTTTTACTAACAAGTATTTTCTATGGTCTACTGAGCAGTTTTTTTTAAACGATAATTACAAACATTTGTACAAATCTTTACTCTTGTGACATGTGTAAGATTGTTCATCCCGTAGTTTTTCGTAGAAAAATGACGCTAAATCAACCTAACTGTAGCGTAATACACGGTTTTGTCTACACCGTCAGGAGCCTTTCGACGGCTCCTTCCCCCCTAACTGCCTCACAATGAGGAGATGAGGAGTTTCTTCAACGTAGTGCTCCGGGGCCCATCAGCTCTTCGTGGACGTGAGAAGATCAATGGCGACGCCAATCTGGTTGCGAGGGAGAAGATCGCACGCAACACCTCACAACTGTTCATCTACAATACTTGTAAGGGTACGCACCATGCAGTCAAGATGGCTGCAGTACGGCACAACAATGAGCGAAAAAAGTCTTCCCCTGTATCATGGCCTCAAGCTGCACGGACACGGACGGGACAAAAACAGATTGGGATTGACAAAGAACATGGTATCTCGGTATCGTACATGATCGTGTCATGGAAGCGGGCTCTCAACAAAGTTTGACCCCTCCGACACGTCGACTCCCAAGCTACCAGACTCTTACGTGATCCAGCACCCAGTCAAACTCACTAAAACTGATGTCTTTGCACCCAGACTCGGCGACAGCGTAGCCAGACTGCCCTTTGATGTGCGAGGTGCCAAGATCAAGGATGGGGCATGGATGGCGAGCTTGTAGCACTCGATACACAGAATATCATGGAACAGGCCGTCGCTACCTCTCTATCTCAAATCCGTGAAGCTGGCTAAGCCCTTCACGTAGCATACGTCATGGAACGGCTGGAAAAGGCCTCAGTACCAGTATCTGATACCATCACGCGGAACAACATGCTAACCTTCGCCAACGGAAGGACAGTGGTGTACAGAGGCAGAACATGACCTCAGTCACGCAACTTTTTCTCTTACTCTAGTCGCGTCCCAATGCCGACATGACGGACTTCGTTCGGTTCGAAAATCGGAGAGAGCCACCGAGCCTGGCGGATCGAAGGTTGCTGCGATCTGGGACGAAGTCCGACAATCTTCAATGCCTCAATGCACCCACTGGCCGCGCAGCTGCTACCAAACAAGCCACGGTCGTGGTGTTGGATATGGCGGCAGTGATCCACATGGTGCGCCCCACAACAGCAAAGACATTCAGCGAGTACGTGCCGCTCCACATCGTACCATTTCTCGAGGCCCAAATGAAGAGTGGTACCCAACACATCGACGCAGTATGGGATAATTAGCCAGAGGAAAATAACCTCAAAGCTCTCACGCAACAACGTCGCAGGAATGGCCCACGGACAAGAGTCGGCGATGGCAGCACTCCAATTCCGAAGGGTGAATGGAACAGCGGCTTCCTACAAAATGAGGAGAACAAAAAGGAGCTGTTCTCATTCATCAGCTCACAGATCTCAAAGACTAAAATGGTCGGAAAGCTTCTCCTGAGTACCCACTTCGAGACCGTGCTCTCCAACAGGCGTTGTGACCTCGCAACACTTCAGCCGTGCAACCATTCCAAGGCGGACACAAGGTTTATCCTACATCTGGCACATGCTGCAGAGCAGAGTCATACAACAGCCTATGTTCGCACGGTGGATAGCGATTTCGTGGTTTTGGCAGACCGGTTCTTCGAGACCCTTGACCTATCGGAACTCTGGGTAGGCTTCGGTAGCGGGAAAAAATACCGTGACATTCCAGTCCATACTATCCACTCCGATCTCGGTCCGTCAAAATCCTTGGCACTACCCCTCTTCCACAGCCTAACGGGGTGCGACACGACTTCACTGTTTCTTGGATGTGGCAAGAAGACCGCCTGGGTAGCCTGGACCAGCATATCGGACCTCACCGACACACTAGTGGCTCTCACGCACGACCCTGACATCTTCAGTCTCGAGTCCGTGCATATGCAGCGAATCGAACGCTTCATCGTACTCATGTACAGCAAGGGGAGTGGTGCAGCTGGTGTCAACGGGGCCAGGCATCGCCTCTTCACCATTGGAAGGAGATCGCTAGAAAACATCCCACCTACCCAAGCCGCGCTGTTCCAGCATATGAAGCGAACGTTACTACAGGCGAGTTTCTACTGGAGTCGACCACCTCGGTCCAGCCTGACTTCAGTGAGTGGGGCTGGCACAAAGATGGCACCAGTACATGGCAACTATGGACCATTCTCAGCGACGCTTCAGTGGCATGTGCCATTCTCTTGCACTGCGGCTGAATCAAGGCATGCACGGGAAGGTGCAAATGCAACCGCGCCGGTGTCCGATGCACGGCCGTCTGCAAATGCGAAGGCGGGTGCGTTAATAACGAGGGCGGTGGTGACCAGTAGTACTTATTGCTGGCATCATAGAGCGCAAGCCAGAACGTATAGATAGTAATAGTAATCATTGGTAATCATTGGTATATTGTTGCTAAAGCGGTCCTTGTATTGTATTTTGAACATTTAAATGAACATCGCGGCGTAGCGGCATAGTTATAGCATTTTGTCAGCAGATGTCATCTCCGAAGTATTTTAATAAAAGTTGTTCCTGAATAACCTTTGTCCAATGTTGTTAGTAGTAACTGCCGATCTTTGACCCCACAATGGGGTGACCATAACCTCAAATCGTCGAAATAAAACCAGAATCGGATTCTCCGATGCCACAAACCCTGAAAAAGTGGTATTACGATTGACCTCTAACCCGGGTGGCGGCCATATTGGATTTCGCTAATATGGCGGCCTGGGGGGCGCTCGTCTTGGCGCCCGTCAGAAATTGAAATAGTATGGTATGGACGACATCTGGGCCAAATATTTGGTGCTTTTTGAAGAATCTGAACCAAAAAATCCCTAACATCCCTGACTAAGGTTCTCATGTCATAAACAATAGTTAAAATCAGTAGCATTAGAAGTGGAAAATCGCAACAAAAAAACGCATTTTTGGCGAACTCTTCATTTTGAGAAGCTACATCCCTAAAACTATTGGACCGTTGAAGTAGATTGAACAGGCAACTTACAAATAACTGGATTGCATTTCACCTGCACTTAAAAAGGCGTTATTTTTGTGGTGATTGGAGCATTTCAAATTCCGAAGATTCATTTTTTGCAGTTTGCCAAACAAAATTTTGCTCACATATATAATATATATACTGTATATATATATATGTATGTTTCTTTTGTTTTTAGTTTGCTAACACATGCTTAATATATCCTCTGTATATATAGTGCTTATTTTAGGAGTTTAAATGCCCCCTACACACACCCAAATGTTATATCATTTGAAAGCTCTACATCTCCCCATCCGAACGAGGCCTGTCGTAGAGCTGCCAAGTGGTGGAGTAAGCGTGAATCTAAAGCCAAACAAGGTCACCATCAAATTATGAATTTTCAAAATGGTGTGCTTCCGCAATCGTCTTAACATTACAATGGTCGCATATCTACTTTACTTAATTACAAGATTACCAAATAATATATTTTTGGAAAGCTTATTGTCTGTATGTCTGTCTGTCTGTCTGTCTCCCCGTCAAAATTAGATACGAGTGGAACTAAGGTCAAACAACGTCACCGTAAAATGATGAATATTTGATTTTTTGGCAATACAACGAAAGTAATAAAGTTAGAATGGCCCTGTAACTACTTAATTTATATGTACGAGTCATATACTCTGTGAAAGATCGATTTCTTGCTGTCAAAATGCGATATGACGTGGAGCTGTCAGTTGATGGAGTAGGTGTCGAGCAACGGTCAAACAGAGTCACCGTCAAGTGATAAATGTTAGAAATTGTATCATCCCGCAAACGTCATACAATATATATTACGTATATCTACTTTACTTATCTATTCATGGCAATGTCGTATACCGTTGGAAAGTCAACAAGGTCACGATGAAACGACGAATGTTCAAAACTATGGCACTCCACAAAAGTTCTGCATTTACAATAGTTGCATAGTTACTTTGTCTACATACGCTAGGCCATGTTACATAACATTTGAAAGCGTATTGTATCCCCGTCAACACGAGGTAAGGCATGGAGTTGTTAAGTGGTGCTCTAACTGTGGAGTGCAGGTTAAACATGGTCACCGTCAAAAGATGAATTTTCGAAATTATGCCTTTCCGCAGACAGTAGGTTAGCCAACATGTGATGTTATACATTTAACTGCATTTTGTTGTTAATGGCAGGAATTCTTGCTAGATCCATCACACAAAGGATAAGAAAACAGGTGCATGTGGATGCCACCCTCGAGTTTGAGGGTTATTTGAATTTCACAAACTCAAACTTGTGTGTCAAAATATGTTTATTAATTAATTGACGTCTTCTTGTACACACTTTTGTATAAAACCAATATTTTTTTTTTTCGCTACACAGTCGATCAATTGTCAGATGATAACGGAACGAGACAATTCAATATCTCAAGGAGGAATCCAAATTTCAGGATCTGGTTGACACACGTGGAAACTATGGAGATTATGCTTGACATCACCAGGGCTGAGGCTATTGGCAGCTGTATAGAATCTTTCGCCGCAATTATACATTGGCTAACCATCTACAATCATACAAGCTATGCCCTCCCGATAGAGAACATTCTCTCTGGCAGATGTGAAATACCCCGAGAAAACAACACCAGAGGTTCATGCAGTATTCATTAAAGGAAACTTTGTTTTGAAGATTCCATCAAATTCCAGCTTGCATTACATAACAAATCCTCACCAAGTGATAAACATACAGTGTAAGTTATATGAGAACTGAAATTATTGATTAAATATCGCCATCTTGAATAGCCACAAATTTATACTTTCTACGTGGTTCAGAACATATGAGAAAAACAGTAAATGATCATGGCGGCCATTTTAAAATTCAAGATAGACGTCTCAATCTAAGACAATCACACATACACCAGTGTCTGAATTAGGAGAACGTTTATGTGTGTGTGTTGAAACTGGATTCAATGTTCCGTGTCCTATAAACTCAGATATGAGACAAATTGTGATTGCATCCATAGTCGCCATTTTGAATCCAAGATAGATGACATAAGAAATGGACAAAATACTGATTAGAGTATTTCTGGCTTTAGAAAATGTTCCCATGTGTATGTTGAAGCACTTTAACCATGGTCACAACCCTTAGTGTTCTCAGGTATGTGAAAAACTTTAATTGATCATGGCGGCCATTTTGAAATCCAAGATGGATGCCTTAATATATGACCAAAGCAGGATTCCATGATCTCTCAATTAGGAGATTGGATAATCGCATTGAGATTGATCAGACGTGTGGTTAGAACTCCGCAACAAGCTGTGTTTTTTTCCTGTTGTATGCGTGCGATGAATATCAAGATTCATCTTTGCGCAGGTGAGTAAGTGAATCTTCATATATGTGAAACAATTCACAACTTCTACAACAAAACACGTGAACGTTTGTATATTTACTTCGGATATTGTACAGTTGTACAGGGAAAATCGCTGCCCGGGAAAAAAGCCAACCGACTTTATAAAACGAACTTTATCAGAATCAATGTATATGTCCCCCATTACTGAGCAAGAAGTACTCGAAATTGTGTCTGGGTGCAAATGTAAAACTTCATATGGACACAAAAAAATCAGCATGAACACAGTTAAGCATGTAATAAAGCAAATTGCACAAACGCTAACCCACATTTTTAACATATGTTTGATCAGCGGATCATTTCCAAATTATATGAATTTAGCAAAAGTCATTCCTATATTTAAGTCGGGAGATCGTTTTCAATTTTGTAATTATCACCTATATCTGTCTAATCCTAATATTAAAAAAACTTGAAAACATATTCAACAAAAGGCTAACTTATTACCATTTGAATGTAACATATAACAACTCGCTGTATTGAATATTCTTATAAAACACATATTGGACTTTCTAGAAAACTGTTATAGGAGTTCATACGTGCCACCAGAGAATGTGCTAGATTAGAAATTGTCCGACAGTGAAATCCTTATTCACACGGTGCCCTGTCAAGTAGGGTGGCTCTTTTGAAATGTGTATAAAAAACAAACACGTGAATGAATTAAAAAAAAAATACAACACAGTGTATGAGATAGGACAGCCTATCATATGTGTTAGTTTCAACATTTTTCTCCAAACTTGCCTTGCCTACTTGGGGTCATGTTCTAGTTAGACTTCCTGTCCTGACGAAGAAAAAGGCAGTGTATTTTTGAGAAATTATTTTTTATTTTCACATGCTGTGACATAAGTGCATTTGAGCAGGGAGATTTTCATGTGTGATTGTAGAAGGTGTTGACTGTGAAATGGTGGATTTCTAGATGATTTGAATAAGCGGAAGGATATTTGGCAGCAATTTGCCTGTGTGACCTGTTTGCGGAGTAATTCTTGCCGGCATTTGTAAATATTGACGGGTGTCACACATACAGGCATTTTACGAGAGCTGGAAGTGTGCAATTTTTGTTAAAATCTATCGGCATGTCAATGAGATGATGATAACAGCAGGTGAGAAGTTTAAGACATTTTATAGGTCACGTTTTCTTATAATGAGACAAAACGTTAACATGGTCGCCTATGGGAAAACCAACAGTGGGCTGACCCCTATTGGCTCGCCAATCACCAAAATTCTGTGTTCTGTTTTCATGTCGATTTAGTTATATTTATTATCATTGTTTTGTGTTCTGTCTGTCTGTCTGACTGTCTGTCAGTCTGTCTATTAAATAATCTAGCAGTGTAATATTCATAAAGACGGAATGCAAGCGTTAGTTGTTTCTTTTTCAGATCCGCCTGAGTAGCTTAGAAAATGACACTGGTGTGGGTCAACATTGGGTGGAGTGGGATTTGCCGGCTGACAGAGACGTAGAGACCTCCTGGAACCTGTCTGTGGGCAAAGAGAAAGTACTCTATACAACATATCACTACAACACAGTACAAAGCTCGTTTGCATCTAACATACACTGCCACCAAAATAAATATGGACTCCATCCAATTGCCGGTAGAAAAACTCTGCGCTCGGATGTGTGAGATAATAGACGCTATATATAAACCGAGATTAATTACTAGTATTACTAAACCATTAAGCAGGTTGAATGTTGGTTCAATGAACGGGTAAGACGTTGTGGTGGTGGATATGATGGAGAGAAGGCGATTGGAGGTGCTGTGGACACAGGAAACGAAATGGATGGGGGATAGAGCGAGAATGCTGATGGGTGGATTAAAGCTACTACCCGCAGGAGGAGATGGAAGAAATAATGGAGTTGATACCATTGTATCAGAAGAGATCAGTAAGACGTTGGCTCCAGCTGAAAGATGGAAGGGACACATAATGATGGCATGGCTGATGATTAGGAAACAGCTGGTGTGTGTTATGTCTGTATACGGGCCACAGACGGGAAGGATGGAGGCAGAGAAAGAGGAGTTCAGGGATGCTTTGGAGAGGATGATGGGATTGGTGGAGCTGGAGGTGATGTTGCGTATTGCGGGAGACTTCAATGCACATGTTGGAGTAGCGGAACCAGGTGAAGACGAGAGTGTTGGCAGATAAGGATGGGGAGAGAGGAATAGAGAGGGTCGATCTATGGTGGAACTGATGGCTATAAATGGTTTAACAGGGACTAACTCTTTTTTCCAGAAGCGAGAGAGCCAAAGGATTATATACAGAATTGGACAGTACAAGACGGAACTGGATCTGCTGATAGTCCGGAGGCAGCAGCTAGGGAAGATTAAGTACAAAGAAGCATTTGTGGGAACTTCAGAAGAGCTGAGTGAGGATGGTGGAAAGAAGATGATATACAGAATGACCCGAGTAAGGACGTGAAAGGTGGGAAGTTAGTGACAGAACAAGAAGCAGCGTTGTAGGTCTGGGAAAACTACTTCAAGAGGCTTCTGAACCAGGAAGGAAATAGCAATGACTTGGAATTACCAACGTATATAGAAGGGAAAGTGGAGTTAGTTGATGTTACTGATACAGAGATGCAGACTGGGTTAAAAGGGGTGAAGAAGTGGAGAGCACCTGGTATCGATGAGATGCGTGTTGGGATGGTAACGGCAGCAGGGGAGGGTGGAATCAGCTGGACAAACAGGCTGCTGAATACATGTATAAGGCAAGGTAAAGTACCAGAAGAGTGGTTGACAGAGCTAATTGTCGCAATATGGAAGAGGAAGGGAGATATGCAAGATCCAGGGAAATACAGATTCATCTTTGCGCAGGTGAGTAAGTGAATCTTCATATATGTGAAACAATTCACAACTTCTACAACAAAACACTTCTACGTCACAACAAGAAGCTGCTAAAGATGATCCTGGATGGGAGGATTCGAAGCAGAGTAGAACAGGAATTAGGTGAAGAACAACAGGGATTTAGAAAGGGCAGAGGGACGACGGATGCGATGTTTGCATTGAGACAGCTGGTGGAGAAGATGTTGGAGATGCAAGGGAGAATGGCAGTGGGATTTGTAGAGCTGGAGAAGGTCCACAAAGCCTACGACAGTCCCAAGAGAGATTGTGATGGCAACACGGAAGTGGATGGGAGTCAGGAAGGTGGGACCAATGTATGAAACGACAACAGAAAGAGTTGTGGCTGGATATGGGATGTCGGAAGAGTTTCCAGTTAACATCGAATTGAGGCAAGGAAGTGGCCTAAGCCCATTACTATTTATCATGGTGATGGAACTAATCAGCAGGAAGATCATCACGAAGGATGTGTTTAGAAAGATTGTGTATGCAGACGATCTGGCCGTAGTAGCAGAAAGCAAACAATCTACAAGACATGTTGGAGGAATGGAACAGGGTGTTCAAAAACACGGACTGAGAATGAGCCTGGAGAAGACAGAAGTGACGTGGACTGGACAACAGAGAGAGAGGAATTGGACATCAGGTTGGGTGGAAAGGAAATTAAGCAAGTGGACGGCGTTGTATACCTTGGAGGAATGGTTATGGTGGATCGGCGTTTAGATGTGGAGGTGAGACGCCGAATACAAGCAGAAGCGAATGTTTGGAGAAAGGTAGAGGGAGTCATGATGGACAGAAAAATCTCAAAAAAACCTGAAACTAAAAGTCCTGAAAGTATGTGTTACACCAACTTGCCTATTTGGTTTGGAGATAGTGGCGCTGACAGTACAACAACAACAGAAGCTGCAAGTTTGTGAGAACAACTGGGTTAGAAGAATAATAAGAACAAAGAGGGTAGAGTGAAGAAGGACGATTGACCTGAGAAAAGAGGATGGAATGCAATGCAGTGTAACAGGAGGATTATTGAGAAGCCGGATGAGATGGGCAGGCCAGTTGGCAAGGATGGATGCCGAAAAATAGTGAAGTGAGGAAGAGGGGAAGGCCACAGCTGAGACGGGAGGACTGTGTGAGGAGGGACATGAGAAGATCAGGGGAGGATGAAAGATGGAGAGGGAGCGATGGACAGAAAACTGTTGAAGGAAAAGACATAGAGAGTGGTTCAGCTTTACTGTACATGACCCTCACCCCTGTATATCAGGGAACAAGGAGAGCAACAATTAAACCATTAACAACATAATTCTTTCTGGCTTGAATCATAGACGCAACAGACATAATTTATATATAGAGGGTGTGGTTCTAAAATGTACAAACACTATAAATAGGCATATGGACAGTGTATATCGATCAATTTATTTCCTAGTGTCGTGATTTATTGGCTCAAACAACAGTTAACATGACAATGGGTAATATGTAAACCTGGATTGTATTCCATAGGTTTATTTGTAATAAATGTCCTTGCAGTTGTAGTAATTGTTCAGGCAATTGCAGTAGCCTAACTGTATTGAACCTGTAGTAATTGTGCCTGCTGTTGTAGTCAAATGTCTTGCCGTTGTCGTATGTTCTCAATGTTGCAGTAAGTGTTCATTCTGCTGTAGTAATTGTGCCTGCTGTTGTAGTCAAATGTCTTGCCGTTGTCGTATATGTTCTCACTGTTGCAGTAAGTGTTCATTCTGCTGTAGTAATTGTGCCTGCTGTTGTAGTCAAATGTCTTGCCGTTGTCGTATATATGTTCCCACTGTTGCAGTAAGTGTTCATTCTGCTGTAGTAATTGTGCGCCTGCTGTTGTAGTCAAATGTCTTGCCGTTGTCGTATATGTTCCTACTGTTGTAGTACGTGTTCATTCTGCTGTAGTAATTGTGCCTGCAGGTGTAGTAGTTTGCATGTGTAAAGCTTGTTCTACCAGTCGTAATTAAACATACATGCAGTATTGGAGCACAAACCTCAGCCGTTATAATTGGTTTGATTCATTGACCAAATATACCTTTGAGAACTCTTGACACACATACACATGCATGCACGCACACACAACACTCACACACGCACGCACGTAGGTATGCACACACACATCATACAGTACCAGGCTAACATACAAAGAGATAATAGAAAGTCAACTGTGACTATAATCTGGGTATCCCAGACATTAACCTACTACAGTATGGTAATAGGAGAGAAAATAGTCAATCGGCAAACCATGGGCACATGAAGTTCACTACCCGGTAGTCGTGGAAGACAGCGATCATGGAAAGGAAAACCTGGAAGATAAACCCGCTGTGTCAGTTTGGGCAGCGTCGTGTAGTACACTCAACTAATACAGTGTAAGTATGTACTATGCCACTTAATCAGTTTCACTACCACCTCCGGTGAACCGACATATTAGAACTCGGATACCAACGAAGATCTGGCGACACAAATAACCGCAATCGGCTCTGATGCAATACGTGGATACGATGACAGGAGGATGTAGGTAGTGGAGTTAACTAAGAGGAGACGATGTTTGGTGATGGGGTGCAAGAATGAAATTGAGATAGGATGGAGAGATGGATCAGGAATCATACAATGCTGCATATTTAGGGATATGGAAACACTAATGGCGTGATTATGAATAAGTAAGGGTCACCAGGGTGGAGACAGAATGGCACGATCATTACAGCGTGGAAACTGGTCAGGGGACAGATGGTGCGTATGACATCAGTGTACGCTACAGGCAGTACGAGTATAAGACAACAAATGGAGAGATAAGTGGAGCCGGAGACAGAGTTGGTTGCGGAAGCAGACACTGGAAACAGACGGAACAGTGAGGAGACCGTAGGAAAGTGTGGATGGGGAACACAGCGAGTGACAAGACCTGGTGGAGGCGCTCGCCGGAAATCAGCTGTCTGTGGCAAAATGATCCTACCAAAAGAGGGAGTTGCATGAGACAAGCTATACCTCCAAGAAAACATAGAAATATACAATTAATTTAATAACACAGCAATTGAAACTAACAGTTGTTTTATTTTAATTATATAGTTACATGATATACTTTGATATATTTACTTGTCAACCAGTTTTCTTAACCCAATCAAATATCTAGTCAAACAAACACTGTAAATACAAAATAATATCCACCATGTAACTGTATTGCTAATATCATGATACGTAAATATATCGCATACCAATATCAAGTGTTGCTGTACCTCACTAAATATCAAATTTTATTCCCATAAATGACAAACATTCAAAACTGTCCTTTCAACTAAAAAGTCAAAACAAAATTAATATATTTAAGATATATTTTATGATTGCAAAAATATTATCTTATAAAATATGTAGAAATACGTATGTAATAATCTAAAACAGCTTTGAACAAATTTTACCAGTCATTTTGTTACTGAAATACGAATACTACTAATAACATACCCAGTTAAATGCACCAGATTACAAAACATGTCTCAGTTCATCTCACATGACACAAAAACAGTGACATTTCTTGATATCCACTAACACCACAAGCCGATATTGTAACATTTCTTGATATCCACTAACACCGCAAGCCGATATGGTAACATTTCTTGATATCCACTGACACCGCAAGCCGATATGGTAACATTTCTTGATATCCACTGACACCGCAAGCCGATATGGTAACATTTCTTGATATCCACTGACACCGCAAGCCGATATGGTAACATTTCTTGATATCCACTAACACCACAAGCCGATATTGTAACATTTCTTGATATCCACTAACACCACAAGCCGATATTGTAACATTTCTTGATATCCACTGACACCGCAAGCCGATATGGTAACATTTCTTGATATCCACTGACACCGCAAGCCGATATGGTAACATTTCTTGATATCCACTGACACTGCAAGCCGATATGGTAACATTTCTTGATATCCACTGACACCGCAATCCGATATGGTAACATTTCTTGATATCCACTAACACCACAAGCCGATATGGTAACATTTCTTGATATCCACTGACACCACATGCCGATATTGTAAGAGCTGCTTCATGCTGCACCATATTCATCCCTCATCAATATTTACATTTGCATGTATAACATAATGCCCATCAACAATTAAGCAAGTCTTTCCAATCTATTATGCAGACGTACTATTCATATCTCATGGACAAATTAAGGGTACTTATAGCCAGACGAATATAGTATAATACATTATTATTTGAGCAAATTCTTTAGTTAAAGATATGCTATTTGACTGTCAAATTAAAGTAGTTACGAAAGAACATTGTTCTCAATATTCATGCCACAAAGTAAAAACATATGTAATCACACATTGTACCTAACATGTACAGTGTTTACTGAATAAAATAGTGATGCCTATATAAAACCACATATTTGTATTGATACATCTAATAAATCAATGTATTTATTAAACATGCAAAGCAATGGACACTCTTCCTTTTGTGCAATACAAGTCTTTCCGGCATCCGGACAGATCATTCTGCGGCACTACATTAAACACGTCATGGACACAGCTGCATGTGGACATGTTCTGTACAAAGGTCCTTGTATACAAGTTATGTACGCAGTACTTTGTGTACAAGTCATGTACACAGTACCAAGTATACAAGTAATATACACCTCCATGTGTACATCTTCCGCCAGTGTCTGCCCTGTGTGTACGTCCTGTACTGCGAGACAAGCAGGACCTCCGTGTGATGTCATCTAGGCCCGTCTCCTAGAGCAAAGATTACCCCTGATGCTGCGGTGGGTGAGGGGGGGTCCAATTGTGACGTCAGAGTCGAGGCGAAGCTTAGCTGGCAGAGACACATCCGCCCTGTACACCAGAGGAGTGTCTCCTGTCATCACCAACAGACGCTTGTTGACGCCTCCTGCAAACAGCAGCGCATTAACAACTCAAACTCGGGTCAATTCCGATATCGGAATCAAAGACTGATTCTGACTCCAATTCTGGAATTGGTCAATATGAAAGTAGTGGAATTGGAATCAGTTTGGGTGGAACTGAAATCAGAAACGGTTGATGTGAAAGTAGCGTAATCGGAATCGTAATTGCATACTGGAATCAATGTTGTTATTCCACAGTCACTTTTCTATTTTGTTTGGTGCTTCAAACACACAGCGAAAAAACATATAAATAGTTATATACGGAGAAAAAACTGTAAATCTCAACTACTACGTACTGTAAGTCCCAAGTGATGTGTAACTCCCAAGTGATGTGTAACTCCCAAGTGATGTGTAACTCCCAAGTGATTTGTAACTCCCAAGTGATTTGTAACTCCCAAGTGATTTGTAACTGCCAAGTGATGTGTAACTGCCAAGTGATGTGTAACTCCCAAGTGATGTGTAACTCCCAAGTGATGTGTAACTCCCAAGTGATGTGTAACTCCCAAGTGATGTGTAACTCCCAAGTGATGTGTAACTCCCAAGTGATTTGTAACTCCCAAGTGATGTGTAACTCCCAAGTGATGTGTAACTCCCAAGTGATGTGTAACTCCCAAGTGATGTGTAACTCCCAAGTGATGTGTAACTCCCAAGTGATGTGTAACTCCCAAGTGATGTGTAACTCCCAAGTGATGTGTAACTCCCAAGTGATGTGTAACTCCCAATTGTACTTGCCAAAATAACAGGTATATTTAAGCACATTAAAAAATCTGGCATTATACCTGGCATGATAATTATTTTAATAATAATAATATATCCACCACTGTCTGTAGCCAGGTACTCATTCATACAGCTGAGTGAACTGGAGCAACGTGGAATGAACTGGAGCAATGTGGAGTGAACTGGAGCAATGTGGAGTGAACTGGAGCAATGTGGAGTGAACAAACGTGCCCAAGGTTCGAAATCACTGTAAGAGGATTTGAATGCAAAATGTCTTGATAGAGAGTTTGATGCTCTTACCACAACGCCACCGCACTCTGTGTTACCTTGTTAGTGCAACTGTGGTAACTGGTCCCAACAAATTATCGAACATAATAAATAATTTTTAACCGCAATCTGGTAATATTGGTATGCTCCGAACATCAAAGAGTTGTGCGGTAAAATAACCCAACTAGCATCCGTTATATTTCCAACAGAGTAGCATATAATCTGAATATTTACTTACCTTTCACGGGCTAAAAAGACAAATAACAAACTATGTTTCTGACTTAATAAAGACAACCTGGCAGGCAGTAACCTTCAAAATAATTACTCTAATATATGAAAACTACATTAATACATACACGAGGAACAAACCAGCTCCTTTTAAACTGACTGTGCATATTACTAAACTATTGACACACTACACATTTGACCATCAACACACCTGATTCATAAACGGGTAAATCACCCAAGAAGGTAGGAAGAATTACCTGTGGTCAACGGTTGACAGTCGCACTGAGGGGGCAGTTCGAACGAAGCAGTCGCAATCATTCTTTGGAGACTGCGCTGGCGTACTCGAATGTCACTTGTGATCGACATGATGCTGCCTTCACGCAAGATCACCCAGAAGGCTGTGAAGAAACACCAACAATGTGAATCTAACTACATATTAATGCAGAACACACCAAAGACTGACATCAAAACAGTCCTTATTTATGTGATTATAATTTTCTGATAAAATTATTGTTCTATTTCTGTGTATCTCCCAATGTCCTGTCTAAATATAGCACTGATAAGCCATCTGGTGGCACTGTTGACAGAAGTGGTTAGTCACTAGGTGGCACTGTTATAGCACTGATCTTCTCGGCTTTGTCAATTACACAGGAGTGACAATTTACCAAATAATGTTTGGAATGCCTACTTTATACATTACATAGGTGTGGAATATGGTGACTGTGGAGAGGCTGAGGCTCACCAACCCCCTTCAACTGCACCCCCCCAAGGTTCACCAACCCCCTTCAACTGCACCCCCCAAGGTTCACCAAACCTTTCCACAAATCACTGAATTTAGTAGATTTGTGCTGCCACCTAGTTGGCAGAAGCAAACATGTTTTATGGCATGCTTTATGTGCCAAGTCTGACAAAATAACAGTGTTCCCATCTATGGCTTCCCTACATGCAGTACATACATGATCTATCACAAGAAGCACAAATTTCATAAACGCATCATAGAGGCAAACGTGTAATATATAATGTGTAAAATCTGTAGTGTAAAATGTAGTAAAATTATTTTAAAATCTTGTCAGACTCACCATGCTTGCTTGCACAGAACCTTTCCACCCAATTGCCTATTTCCTGGAGGTTGCTATAGCAACGGGGACAGGAAGTGGTAGACGGAAGCAAGACAGCTTTGTTCTGGGGGCTCTGTCAAAACACCACAATACATTAGATTTTACAGTTTCAAACCTTCTCACCATAAAATCAAAAACTTTCATTTTTCATATCCAAAGTGTATTTTACATGGTAAAGGAATGGGGGAAAAAGATTTATGTCTACCATCAATAAATCCGCCCTTACAGACCATGCGACAACTAAAAACCACATCATAGACTGGGAGGGAGTGAAAATTGTAGACAAGGAATCAAACCAAAGAATCCGGCATATCAAGGAAGCCATCAGGATCAGGAAGACCAGAACACCTATCAACAGAGACGACGGCAATTACGAACTGCCTCACGTGTAGGGTGACATCATTCAGTGTCATTGGTACACGTACTGAAGAAGTCAACGTAAGACGTTAGACGAAAGCCTCTACCAGGTAAAATACACTTTGGATAAGAAAAATGAGTTTTTTATTTTAAAAAGGATTATCCTGAAGAATGTTCAGTAATCTTCTCATCATAAAGGAAGACCTCTGCTGCAATAAAGCTCAACTGACCATTCGGTGGAACATTTCTGCTGATTTCACATTTACACTAGATATGAAGGATTGCAGGACAAAACACAATGTATCCATTTTCTTGGTTTTGAGGAAAAGGCACTTTTGTGTTTCATCCTCAAAGTTTAAATAAAAACCTGTAAATGATGTTGGGGAATATTATGAATCCCAAATCATAGCTAGATAATGGTAGTAAAGTCTAAAATATTTGTTGCAGATTTGTTACATAAAATGTGATATTAAATGATTGTGTTATCAAAACAGAGTTTATTCAGTCAGTGCACGTTGTCAGTCCGTGTAACTGTCCATGCAGCAAGGCAGTGCTGAATGGCTCAAAATGGATCTATCGCATTTTGAGTAAAAAAATGCGGATGCCACTTATCGCGTTTCAAACAAAAGCTGTTTTGTGCATGTCGTTTTGGACAAATAAGATAGCACCCTAGCTTGACATGTTTCAACAAACATTTTGACTTTGTTTGGTCGAAATTTCAAAAATGGCATTTATCGTGTTTTGCCCTGAAACCCTTCATATAAGGAAACCCCAACAACCAAACGCAATGAATTTTTCTAAACACAGACTCAAAATGTTTGAATTCATCCATTTTCAGCCAATCAGCACCATTTTGCTACATGTGCAGCTGCGTGGAGTGAGGGTCTGTGCTACATGAATAAACCACGTTTTCATAACAAATCTGCAAAGAATATTTTAGACTTTACTACCATCCACGTTGAAACTGCAGAAATATATCCTGGCAGAAACGTAACAATACAGTGTACTAGTGTACAAGGTACCACTTCAGTGCTGCCCCCCACCCCTAGCGGACTCCTACCACTCCAGTGCTGGCCCCTAGCAGTACTGCCTCGGTCTTGACAATCATTTCCTCCTGCACAGGTACCACGTTGCACAGGTCATTTGTTAGGCTGTACGGCAACTTCTGGAAGAGTTCTGAATAAAACAGACAACATATGTAGCCAAATCAATTTGTTTCGGGATTAAAACCAGCCTTCTGGTTCGCTATCACATTTTGGTGCTAACCACCGCAAATATCATCCCAGCCTGACCAAGGCTTGAGAGGGTGCTATGTCAGAAATATTTCAGATTTTAGTGTCTCTCTTAAAGGCTAAAAGGCAAATGGTGTTTTAATTTTGAGTGAGAGCACGCACCTATACTGTGCTGGTGACATGACATTTAGTTACGTTTAAACATGTTCCGACTCGATCGAGATAAGAAATTTTCCAGATAAACATAACTGTATTCACGTGCATCACTGAAAGATATGTAAACCTTAATAGAACATGTTTCTTACTATTGCAAAAAAATGGACATGTGCACTTTAGTTATTTGTTGCAAAAAGGTAGTTGGCTATACTATCCAAGAATCAAGACTACCATGACAAAAATATTTTCTTATTAGCAGCAATCATAAACTCACAACCAACTATATTCTTTTCCCAACTTAACGCCTGCTTATTGTACTGTAACTGTTTAGTTTTGTAATGTGTCACAGTGTCAAGAATACCTTTCTTGTAGTAGTCGTAGACAATGACATATGCAGGTTTCGTCTCTTTCACTTCGACTTCTTGTATCACGTTGAACGAAAAACATTTACGGGCATGAGTCAACTGAAAATAGTACAAACCAGGTGTGAGACAATTGTTATTGTTAATTCATCTTGACCACCAAAATGAACCACACAAATGGAAGAGCTGAAGGAGGAGGTTGGTGCGAATGAGAATTTCAAGAAGCTGGTGAGGGTTTTAAAGTGGGCTGGACATGTGAAACAAATGGAACGGAAACAGTTAACGAACAGAGTGGATGTCCCCCCCCGACAGAAAGTCCATGTCTGTGGAAGCAACTAAGTGAGAAGATTTGCTGGAGAAGAGATTAGACGTGTGAAGTGCTTAGATGCCCAGGAAGGAGGTTGATGTGAGAGATTAGACGTGTGAAGTGCTTAGATGCCCAGGAAGGAGGTTGATGTGAGAGATTAGACGTGTGAAGTGCTTAGATGCCCAGGAAGGAGGTTGATGTGAGAGATTAGACGTGTGAAGTGCTTAGATGCCCAGGAAGGAGGTTGATGTGAGAGATTAGACGTGTGAAGTGCTTAGATGCCCAGGAAGGAGGTTGATGTGAGAGATTAGACGTGTGAAGTGCTTAGATGCCCAGGAAGGAGGTTGATGTGAGAGATTAGACGTGCGAAGTGCTTAGATGCCCAGGAAGGAGGTTGATGTGAGAGATTAGACGTGCGAAGTGCTTAGATGCCCAGGAAGGAGGTTGATGTGAGAGATTAGACGTGCGAAGTGCTTAGATGCCCAGGAAGGAGGTTGATGTGAGAGATTAGACGTGTGAAGTGCTTAGATGCCCAGGAAGGAGGTTGATGTGAGAGATTAGACATGTGAAGTGCTTAGATGCCCAGGAAGGAGGTTGATGTGAGAGATTAGACGTGTGAAGTGCTTAGATGCCCAGGAAGGAGGTTGATGTGAGAGATTAGACGTGTGAAGTGCTTAGATGCCCAGGAAGGAGATTGATGTGAGAGTTGCAGTAGGAAACTGGTGAGGATTCATCTAAGGTTGGCTGGACACGCTGAACAAACAGAAGGTCATTAACAAAAAGAGCAGGTGTGCTCAGAGGGGAGGGTAGAAGGGAAGACCGTGACTAGGATGGGAGGGGTGTGAGAAGAGAGATTTGACAACACTGGGAGGAGGGTGTAGAGCAAGAGGTAGGTAGAGTGGAGCTGTGTGGTGGCAGCGAAACAGAATCATTGACAGAAGAAAACAATTCTATGAATAGTATCGATGCCAGCCTCAAACTGAACTACAGCGACAAAGAGGACAACAACAACAATGCATGCCGAATCATATCCAGTTGTTATTTCTACATGTATTCAATCTCCATGTCCTCGGAGGTGATTATGTTACCGACATGAAAGGTGACCTACCTCGTCAAAGTAAAAGTTCACCATGTTGTTGTCTATCTCAAATTTCTTCAACTCGAGTTCAGTGTCTTGTCGCAGCTGCAAACATCGAAATAATTGTGAAACGAGAACTTTGCGCACGTGTGCACACCCGGAAACACACAATGATACTAGTGGCAAGATGGCTGTCTTATGATCATCAGCAGTAAGTAGGCACAATCTGTGGATGTGTTTTTTAATAATTTAACAAGTTTGCCGCTCAAAATAAGTACCCGAGATGGTAAGCGGACAAGGAAGCTATTAGCTTATCGAGATAACAACATTTGTTTATTTATGTGTAACCCGCCATATTGAGATATTTGTAAATTTAGTTTTTAAACATATTCATTCACACTGGTAGCATTTACTGTCTGTAGATAATTTATTTAATCCATTTGTTGATCATCAGATGTGATAACAATACAACTCTCTTGAGGGTTATACTTAGTTAATAGAGACACAAAATCCATCCTCTTTTGCAAAGGTATCCAACCAATTGGTCTATGTCATTCACAAATTTAACTCTTTCAGACTTTTGGTACGTAATATTATGTACCAAAAATAAAACCTGTTGCGACTTTGATTCGTATTATTACGTACAGTGAATTTTTGTGGAAACGGGATGTTTAGAGGGATCTATATGCGACTTTAAGGTAATGCCAGATCGAGACAACAATGTGTTTTACAGTAATGGCGGCACTGTTTACTTTTGTTGGAGTTAATGCGATATTTTCGTTAAAAATCATCGTGATTTGTCACGGTTTCTGAGCAAAAACAATGGCAGAAGCGAACAGCCCTGCACATGTGTATTTGAATGCATTATTTGAGGCCAAAAGCAACAATGCATTCTGTGGATTTTAAGCTGATACGTACAAACGAATGTGACTAGAGGTGGTACTTTCGCTACTTCAAGAAAATCGTACGAGGAATGAAGCTACTGAAGACGAACTTAGACACATCTGATTTCATGTCCAACTGGCAACAAAATGGCGTCAACCAACTTTGAAGAATCCACGATGCGTTTAAACAAAGTAATCATTTAATATCACAATTCAGATTATCTGCCTGAATTTGGACTACGATGATGACTGGAATTCTAGTGTATTTGATACATGGACACTGTCAGTATATGCATGTACAGAATCCACCAAATAATGCAATGACACCAACTGACAGCGCGGCAAATTGTCTTCTCTGTTTTTAGTGACATGTTCAATTACTTATTTTAATGATAACTGCTGTGTAGGTAGCTGTTGCAAACTAGTCACACCTATGCAGAAAGATATTCTAACAGGTGAACACTGTAGAACTGCTCCAAGAAATTGAAATATAGTTCAGCAAACTGGTTTTAAAATTCTACATTCATTTTTCACATTTCTAGAAAAAAATTTATTGCTTTCCTTGGTAACTGCCATGTATCTGTTTGTGTTTTAGTAATCATTTATGGCTTGTTAGATAGCTCATTTATTCAGCTTTCAGAAAATGTAGTTTTATGTTTTTTCTTGTTATAATTATGTTGCTATTGAGCAATCTTCTGTGCATGGTAGTGGAATACTGAATCCAAGTGAGAATTAGGATTCCACAGAGCAAATTTTGATCACGGAAATTAAAGACTGAAAGGGTTAAAATACTTGGACAGAGACAAAAGTTGTAGTTTTAAAACTGGATCAACCAATGGCTTGCTTCCCAGTGGTGCCATCTACCATATGTTTTCCTATTAATTTTACAGCACGGATCGAGCTGGTAGCACCCATGCAATGTATGTGTCTGTAGAGGTTGTTGAAAGGTAAAGTTTAGTGTGTACATACAACTTTTGGCATGGTGCTGAGAATAACTTATGTTCTGCAGGACCACCAACTTTCGAAATTCAGAGGTCTTGGAGATCTCTAGCCATATGTTATTGGGACACATATTAAAAATGATGAGTTTGAATGCTGACTTCAATGTGATTTGAGAATAAATCAAACTACTACAGAGATAGCATTAGTGTGTATGTATGTGGGTATGTTACCATCTTTCTCCTAGATGGCCAGCACTTCGGGCTGCAAACTTTCCATGGAAGTAACGTTGGGTTTTGTAATTGTCAGATGGGCACAAAAATCAATTGTTTACGTTACATGTAACTTGAGTTACAAATTACAACATTACTAACATCATTACAAATGCTCTAGGAAACCATATCCTGTGTTTGTGTCTATGCAGTGCCACTTGAATGATGGGAATTGTTGCTAGTTGTTGTAATTTAAAACAAACTGTACAGGAAAGAAAGAGATTAGACTCACTTTCTTGAGTGACTGTTTCTCTGGAAGCCAGCCTGAGACCATCTTCACTTCAAACACAGCCATGTTGGATGCATCGTCTTCCCCATTGTAACTGGTGACAGACAAGGCACACGTTTTATTACGAAGCATGTATATGAGTGCGTGTGCTCACTGGCATTCCATTAGCCGACCTTGTTACAACAATGGTATCTCTTGTACAAGGTATAGTTGTCAGGGTATGCACACATTCACATACAATTACATACAACTTAAAACTCAAAGAAATATTTTAACAATTGTAACAGTTGAATTTGTTACAGTCAAATGGTCGCTAGAGGCGCTGGAATAATTGGGCGATTGTTTCTCGCTAGAGGGATTGATGTCGCAGTGATTTGAATTTTTCGAAGGAAGAATGATTCGAAGTGATTACTGGTAAATGATGTACTTCGTTGTTAATCTTTTATGTACTAACGCCTTGCTGTATAGTTGAATGTTTGTTACTTTGTATGTAATAGTAGGATTGATCATCGAAGTGAGGATGCAGAGTACTTTAGATAGTTTAAAACATTCATCTCATACTTTATATCAGTTGTCCAAGATGGCGCATGGATGTTGAGCCCTGCTTGGTAGCAAGCACTACGGGGAATCACCCATCATGTAATATAACCTGCCAGTTTCCTTGGTTCTTGACATGCATGGTTATAATAACAA
This sequence comes from Paraescarpia echinospica, assembly GCA_020002185.1. Classification (NCBI taxonomy): domain Eukaryota; kingdom Metazoa; phylum Annelida; class Polychaeta; order Sabellida; family Siboglinidae; genus Paraescarpia; species Paraescarpia echinospica. The sequence goes on from JAHLWY010000246.1 coordinate 164,469, forward strand.
GATAATTAGTGTTGGATTGTAAATATGTTTCTCCTGCTGCTGTTAGGAGTGCTGTAGTGCGGCAGCAAACGTTGGCGAGACCGATTCATGTGGAGACTAGGGAACAGCACTACTCTAGACTGTCTGAGGGTGTGTGTAACAATACTGTGACAATTGTCTCCATGCTAATGATGTGTGTATAACAATACTGTGACAATTGTCTCCATGCTAATACTGTGTGTGTAACAATACTGTGACAATTGTCTCCATGCTAATACTGTGTGTATAACAATACTGTGACAATTGTCTCCAAGCTGATGCTGTGTGTGTAACAATACTGTGACAATTGTCTCCATGCTAATGCTGTGTGTATAACAATACTGTGACAATTGTCTCCATGCTAATACTGTGTGTGTAACAATACTGTGACAATTGTCTCCATGCTAATACTGTGTGTGTAACAATACTGTGACAATTGTCTCCATGCTAATGCTGTGTGTGTAACAATACTGTGACAATTGTCTCCATGCTAATGCTGTGTGTGTAACAATACTGTGACAATTGTCTCCATGCTAATGCTGTGTGTGTAACAATACTGTGACAATTGTCTCCATGCTAATGCTGTGTGTGTAACAATACTGTGACAACTGTCTCCATGCTGATGCTGTATGTATAATAATACTATGACAATTGTCTCCATGCTAATGCTGTGTGTATAACGATACTGTGACAATTGTCTCCATCCTAATGCTGTGTATATAGCAATACTGTGACAATTGTCTCCATGCTAATACTGTGTATGTAGCAATACTGTTACAATTGTCTCCATGCTAATACTGTGTGTGTAACAATACTGTGACAATTGTCTCCATGCTAATACTGTGTATATAACAATACTGTGACAATTGTCTCCATGCTAATGCTGTGTGTATAACAATACTGTGACAATTGTCTCCATGCTAATGCTGTGTGTATAACAATACTGTGACAATTGTCTCCATGCTAATACTGTGTGTGTAAATAACACTGCATAACCGGTTCCACGCTAATACTGTAAAAATAACACGACAATTGTTCCATGCTAATACTGTGTGTGTAAATAAATACTGTGACAATCTGTCCCATGCTAATACCGTGTGTGTAACAACACCGGTGACAATTCGTCTCCATGCTAAAACCGTGTGTGTATCGAATACCGTGACAATTGTCTCCATGCTAATACTGTGTGTGTAAATAAATACTCGTGACAATTGTTCCATGCTAATACCTGTGTGTGTATCACTGTGACAACGTCTCCCATGCTAATACTCGTGTGTGTAACAACACCGTGACAATTATTCCATGCTAATACCAGGTGTAACAATACTGTGACAATTGTCTCCATGCTAATGCTGTGTGTATAACAATACTGTGACAATTGTCTCCATGCTAATGATGTGTGTATAACAATACTGTGACAATTGTCTCCATGCTAATACTGTGTGTATAACAATACTGTGACAATTGTCTCCATGCTGATGCTGTGTGTGTAACAATACTGTGACAATTGTCTCCATGCTAATACTGTGTGTGTAACAATACTGTGACAATTGTCTCCATGCTAATGCTGTGTGTGTAACAATACTGTGACAATTGTCTCCATGCTAATACTGTGTGTGTAACAATACTGTGACAATTGTCTCCATGCTAATACTGTGTGTGTAACAATACTGTGACAATTGTCTCCATGCTAATACTGTGTGTGTAACAATACTGTTACAATTGTCTCCATGCTAATACTGTGTGTGTAACAATACAATTGTCTCCATGCTAATTGTCAATACTGTGACAATTGTCTCCATGCTAATACTGTGTGTGTAACAATACTGTGACAATTGTCTCCATGCTAATACTGTGTGTGTAACAATACTGTGACAATTGTCTCCATGCTAATACTGTGTATATAACAATACTGTGACAATTGTCTCCATGCTAATACTGTGTATATAACAATACTGTGACAATTGTCTCCATGCTAATACTGTGTATATAACAATACTGTGACAATTGTCTCCATGCTAATGCTGTGTATATAACAATACTGTGACAATTGTCTCCATGCTAATACTGTGTATATAACAATACTGTGACAATTGTCTCCATGCTAATGCTGTGTATATAACAATACTGTGACAATTATCTCCATGCTAATACTGTGTAACAATACTGTGACAATTGTCTCCATGCTAATGCTGTGTGTACAACAATGCAATTAGAATTGTATTTGCTATGTTTGTTTATTAGTTAATTTGAAAAAGATGTTTTGTAAGTAATTATGCTAGACAATTCTAGCATGGTCAGTTGAGGTCACGTGACTGCACCAATTCTGTATTTGTCAACTGTTGACAACTGTTTTGACAGGTAATGCCTGGGTGACTTTAGTGTGAAACTATTGTTTACTGTTATTAGGTATGATGCAGAGCTATCCAGGTTACTGGTGTAGTTGTAAGTTGAACGACTGTGGCATTTCTGTAATGTTCTTTTGCTATTATTAAGATGGAATATTGTTATTCAGCAGATATTCCAGTCTATGAGAGTGGTTGATATTGTTATAGCCAGATAGTGTTATAATGATGTTTATAAGCAGGATCCGACAGGATACTCAGTTTTCTGTATGTCCGCAGGGTTTTGTACTCCGCTGGCTGAAATACCTCATTAAAACCACCTGCAACCACCAAATGCTAGTGTTGTGATTATACACCAATCTGGGCATTATACAATTATAAGAAGCAGCTCTGTGTGTGTGTTTGTGTGTGTGTGCAAGTGCGTGTGTGTTTGTGTGCATGTGTGTGTGTATGTGTTGGCACATATGCATGCATGTATGTTTCATACAAAGATGACGAATATGATGAAACACCTAAAAAGGACAATTAAGCATATCCCACAATTGGAGAACTCTGCATAAATATTACTGGAAATGAGTGTAACAAATGATATATGTTTAGGTTTGGTTAATAATAATAGTAAATAAGCAAATAGTTGGGTAATATATAAAATCATAGCAGGTAAGATAAAGAAAGGTAAGGAAAGGTTAGGTAAGGAGAGGTGAGGTAAGGTAAAGTGAGTTGAGGTAAGGAGAGGTGAGGCAAAGTAAGGTGAGGTAAGGTAAGGTAAGGTAAGTTTAAGTGAGGTAAGGAGAAGTCGAGGTAAGGTGAGGTAAGGTAAGGTGAATTGAGGTGAAGAAAGCTGAGGTAAGAGATAAAGTGAGGTAAGTTGATGTGAGGTAAGGTGAGGTGAGGTAAAGTGAGGTAAGTTGAAGTGAGGTGAGGTAAGGTCAGATAAGGACAAGAATCAGTGCTCACGTGGCACAAATGGTGATCTTGCTCTTCATACACTTGATGTCATCAACTGTGATGTGGAGAACGAACGAAGGGCGGGACCCTTGCCCTGTCATGTTGTACACGTTGTACTTGACATGAGCCTGCAGACACAGACAGGGTGAGGTCAGTGACACCCCTTATTCACACCCCTTATTCCTTAGGTCAACCAAGTGTACATACTAATACATTAAATAAAAAGTCATTACAACTGCAATAAAAATTAAGATTATATCACTATGCAACTATGTTTGCTGTATACGTATATTAGCATGTGCATACATTCATCACTCACTATTTCATTCACATACAAAAACACACCCACCCACCCACCCAAACATGCATGCATTTACACATACAGGCAGACAGATAGATGCACACACACACTCGCAACACACGCTTACAGACAAACAAACAAAGAAACAGTCAGACATACAGCCGGTCAGATGGACAGACCGACAAGACACATACACGCAAGCAAGCACACACGCACGCACGCACGTACGCACACCCAGCCACCCATTCACAACAAACACCCACACACACACCCACACACACACCCACCCTACCCCTGAGCCTACCTGATGCAGCACACAGCCGACGCCAGACACCTCAAAGTGCATGTTGTTGGGCACGGGCACGGCCTGTCTCTGTAGCAGCAGGGTGTTGTTGGACGTCACAGAAAACTTCTTATTGATACCCTCACCCCGCGCCCTGATCACCAGGTCCACGTTGGTGCCATAGAGGAGAGACGCATAGTGCGACAGTGCCTGTAGTGCCACCACCGTGTCCTATGTGGGAAACAATAAACACAGTAATTGACCTATCCATCATGTGACCTGTTGCCTAGCAACAGCTCTGTTAAGTCATCAACAAATGGATGTCGAACACGTGGTGCATTCTTGCATTCCATCGTATATTTTGTCGAAATTCTGGCCACGAAAGGGTTTCTTTGTGACAAAAAACATGACACAAAGATTTTAAAGAGACAACTGTATGCGGTTATGTTTGATACCTGCTTGACAAAGCTTGACAGAGGTCAAGTGCAATGTACATTACATTTACACCCTGCGTGTGATCTTTTATTTCCCCTAGCATAGACAGTTAGAACGGTCCAACGGATTAATAGTGTATCTTCTTGGACTAATACGTCTATATGTGACCCCGGCTGACCAAATGAGTGATAAGTCGGAAAAATTGTAACATTGTTTTCTTACATCCTTGTAAAGGTTTGGTAGGGTGCTTTACACGGTTTCAAAAATTATGACTGCTACAAAAAGTGGCAAAGTTATGGAGCACTGAACATGGTAGGATCAAAAAGTGAAAATGAAGAAAACGGCTGTTGAAGTTTTATATTATATATGCAAATGGACTGCATGGAAATATTACATGCACAACATTCAAATGCGGCACACAGTATGTAATATGTATGTTATGTTGCAATTATACACTGGAAGTATAAATGTGCTGCTACAAAGACTTATCAAGTTATGCCAGATTTTGTCTTCATGTGTAAAACTAAGACGACAGATTATTTGAGAGCAAAAGGTAGACTCACTGTTTGACACAGTTTAAAACCCACAGGCAACTGTCCAGTTTAACAGGGGTCTAGTGGCTTAATGCTGTCTGTTGACACAAGCTACTGCCAGTGACCAATTACAGATTAGTCACAGTTCCCATCAAACAATAGCAGACAGAGAATCTTAGCTCCACAGCTGGGTGTAATATACAACCAGAGCAACCACTGATTCATGGTCAAGTAGATTAGCTCAATGCACCAACTAAGACAATACACAACACTGTGAGTGACAGTGTCCAGAGTGAGGCCTAAGCAGTGTCCTCATTGCTGAATAGATCAATTAAACCTGCCAAGTGGGTGACATTCTGCATAAGTGTTCATTAATCCTTAGTGATTGTTCAGAATGCTAAATCATGTATATATCAGGGCCAGGCTGTGTCAGCCTTCTTCTCATGTGTAGAGGTATGGCAAGGAGAAAACTTGTGTCCTTTGTTATTTGCTATTTACCTGAATAATTTTGAACACTATTAGTCACAATTATAACGGACTTGACATGGCAGCTGGTGAAATTTAAACAATCTTAGTGATGATGATGTAGAAAATGTATGTTCTACTATATGCTGATGACACTAGAATGATTCAATCAAATACAGATTTCTTGCTTGTGTATAGCGGAACTATGTCAACTCTTCTAATGGTTGACATTTGGTTGTTTCAGGTGTCAACTATATTGTGAATCTGTAATTATTAGTCTATATTAATATAATTGATTTACACAGTACCATGTCTACACAAGGCATGGCAAGCGTAAACAGAACAGTAGAATGCATTTGATATCAATAAATTGTAGGATATTTCACTCTATACTTGTCCAGAATATTAATTGTCTATGTTTGTCACCTACAGGTTTCTACAGACAATACATCTTTAACCAATAGACACCACAGTCACACCATTTTATAATTATTAAATGAACATCAAAACAAACACAACTTGCAATTACAAAAAGTCAATAGTTTTGAAGATACAGTTTAAAAGTGATAGGCAACTATTCAGTCTAACAGGGGTCAAGTGTGTCTACTCTGCCTGGGCCCTGTGACCAATTAAAGATTAGTCAAGGTCTCAATGGAACAGTAGCACTAGGCTGCAGAGTTTAGTCATGCTGCTGGCTTTCTGGCACATTAAACAAAATCTACTGTTGGGGGTGGTCTCAGTTAAGGGCCCTTCTCAAAACCACATCATTAGATAATGTAAAACTTTGCACTTTGGGGGCCCCTTAGAATGATTCAATCAAATACAGATTTATTGTATATAGTGGCA
>JAHLWY010000247.1:0-68969 GCA_020002185.1 Paraescarpia echinospica
CACCAACAGAAGCCCTGACAAACGACGAGAAACGGTGGAACACCGCGACCATAAAAAACAAAGAGAGTACGCAGAAATATGCAAAACCATCAAAAAGAAAGCGAATGGGCATCAGGAAGTACAAACAAGAGATCACACGGGAATCAATTACGACATCAAATAGCCTGACAAAAGCCAGAAGAACACAGGCCCTGGGCTGAAACAGACTGATTACACTACTAGAGAGGCACGGTAGAAAAATACAAGACCAATATATGATCATAGAATGAATAGAATAATTCACCATCGAGGTATACGACAGAGTACCATAATTCACACTGACCCGGTACCAGAGATAACACCATGGGAGATGGAAACAGCGCTATGAAGAGATTTGAAGAATGGGAAGGAATCACGCAACGACCATGTAAACATTGAAACATTAAAAGCAGGAGAAGATACCATCTTGAAGACACTAGCTAAGCTGTATACTAAACGCTTATCAGAACAACGAATACTCACCGCATGGAAGAACGCAAAGATGGTGATAATCATCAAGAAAGGAAATAACAAAAGACTTAAAAAAAACTACATACCGATATGTATGTTATCAAACATCTACAAATTACTCAAAAAATAATAACGAATAGGCTAGAGAAGACACTCAACGAAACCCAACTCTGAGAGCAAGAAGGACTCATAAGCAGGCACTCAATGACAGATCACATCGACGTCGTAAACTAACTGAAGGAGAAGGGCCAATAATAAAATATCCCACTGTGCATTGCGTTCGTTAACTACGTGAAGGCTTTCGACTCGGGGCGAACTCATGCAATACGAACTCCTGACAGACAAACTCATGCAATACGAACTCCCGACAGACAAACTCATGCAATACGAACGCCTGACAGACAAACTCATGCAATACGAACTCCTGACAGACAAACTCATGCAATACGAACTCCTGACAGACAAACTCATGCAATACGAACTCCTGACAGACACACTCATGCAATACGAACTCCTGACAGACAAACTCATGCAATACGAACTCCTGACAGACATCTACACCAACAGCTCGATGACAGTCCAAGTACACAAAGAAAGCAACAAGATCAGCTTCAAGACAGGAGTACGACAGGATGACACCATATCGCCCAAGCTGTTTACGGCAACACTCGAAAGCATATTCCGAAGACTGACCTGGGAAATCAGATGCTTGAGGATAGATGGAAAATATCTCAGTCATCTTCGCTTCGCCGACGACATGCGCATATGCGCTACTACACCGCAAGAAGTACAAACACGCAGCAGGGGCTAGGTGAAGAAAGTGTAAAACAAGATCTGAAGATGAACATTTCGAAGATAAAGGTGATGCTAGATAATATATATATATATATATATATATATATATATAACACCACCACGCATATAGAGGACGTTGTAAGGTACGGCTACCTTCGAAAACGATACAACACCAGAGACAAAAGCCAAGACTAGGAGATTCAAAGAAGAATCACGGTCGTCTGGACTGCATTCGCCAAACAGCGCGATATCTTCAAGGGTAACATTGTAACCTGCTTGAAGAGACAAGTCTACAACTCATGCGTACTTCCATCGGTGAGATACAGCGCGGAAACATGGGCACTCACAACCCAGGTAAAGAACAAGCTAGCAGCCGCACAAACAAAGATGGAAAGAAGTATGTTAAACATCACATATCGGGAGAGAAAAACAAACATCAGGGAAAGAGATCAGACGAATGTCACAGACGTGACAGAACAAATCACAAGATAACAGTGCACCTGGGCAGAACACACCTGCAGACCTTACGAAGGGAAACGATCTAGATGAAGACCGGCGATACGGTGGAGAGACGAGCTAGACGAATACTGGAAGGGCACCATCTGGCAGAGGATAGCGCAAGATTGGCAGTTCAGGAAACTTCGCCCAACCACCGGACAGTACAGCTGCACAATGATGATGATGATGATGATGATGCGACGTGCCACAGGGATCTGTGTTCGGACCGAAACTGCACTGCATGTACACTAAGCCAGTTGGAGATATAGTGAATAAACATAATCTTCGTTACCACTGTTATGCTTACGACACACAAATATATTTATCCATCAACTCTGAAGAGAACTGGGCCAGTGAAAGGTCAGCCATTGAAGCCTGTGTGGAGGATGTTGGCGGGTGGATGAATAGAAATATTAAAACTGAACCAAGAGAAAAGCGAACTCATTGTGTTTTGTTTCAAACGCCGAATTCGTCAGGTGAACGACTTGTCCCTCATGATCGGAGGCAGACTACCACTATGTGCAATCCGTGAGAAATCTTGGAGTTACTATGGACAGTGGCTAGACAATGGAGAAACAGGCAAATGCGATCTCCAAGTCATGTTTCTACCACATCCGAAATATTGGCAAAGTCAGGCAATACATCACAAATGACGCCTGTAAGATTCTAGACCAGGCACTGGTAACATCTCGCCTGGACTATGGAATCGCGCTGCTGCAAGGTTTGCCTCGGGTACTAACTGAACGATTGCAGCGTATACAGACCTGCGCTTCTCGCCTAATCACCAGGACACGCAAGAGTGAACACATAACGCCTGTGTTACGTGAACTACATTGGCTGCCAGAGAAATACCGGCTTCGCTTTAAGGTTCAAATATGTACATAAAAAGTGCTCAACGGATTGGCACCGGCATACAGGAGTGACATTGTACAAAAATATCAACCAACTCATACATTAAGATCAACGGAGAAGTCACTTCTCGTCGTACCTGTGCTACGGACTGTAACTTATGGTGAACGTTGTTTCAGCCGACACGCGGCCATAAAGTGGAACGACTTGCCTGACAACATTAAACAACCGAATACTCTCAGCTCTTTCAAGAGACACTTAAAAGACATCTCTTTCAACTGGCGTAAGACTGAAGTGATCGTGTCACGCTCTCGTTTTAATGACATTGCTCTATATTTTATTCGTAATGTTTTATTCATGTGTGTATTATAAGTGTAATTTCTATGTGTTTATTTATTTATGTTTAAATCGGCTCTTTTATTATTATTATTTTATTTTATTGCTTGTGAATTGAAATCAGATGATATATTACAATACTTACCAAAGCAGGTAGTAGATAATGGTGTTGCGAAAGGACGTTCGTACAGGCAGTTTGCGATTCGATGTGGACACATTGTCAAGCAGTTACTGAAACGTTTTCATGTAGCGCGGTATGCAGTCGTTGGAACTGCTCAACTAGCTTTACATATCACACTACGGCGTAACAGATAATCCGAACATCATAACGATTTATCTGCTTGGCCACGCTGTGGTTACTTCAAGATGTACTCCTTACAGATGAACTCATATTATGTACAACCAGGTACAGCTATTTGACCGAAAGCAGCGTCGAGTGAACGGAATTGTGATACATCGAAAGAGTGTAAAATGATTCGAACCATTGCTATATCGACTGAATGTAAAATGTTCTAACAACAAAGCTACCTCATATATGAAGTATGCTAACGAAACAACAGTATTAAACTAGCTTAAACTGTGTGAGATATGTCGTTATTGGAAAATAGGTAAACGAGAAATAAAAGGTGGAAATGGACACATCATTTCAAATGCAGTATGTTGTGCGACAACGAAATAGAGATTGGAGATCCGATTCCCCCCAAATCGGCGACTTGCACATTGATGATACTAAGTAGGCTTCAACAAATGCAGTAGCGCAGCGGTAAGAGCTCCGGACTCTCGACTGAGAGAACGCGAGTTCGAATCCTGTGCGGTGGTGTCGAACCTTGGGCACGTTCGTTTACTCTACACTGCTTCAGTTCACTCAGCTGTATAAATGAGTACCTGGCTATATACATTTGTGCTTATTTGTATGCGAATAGTCTTCGCGCATTAATTGCAGCGTGGCTGAATGCTTCCCATATACGTCGAGGTGTTCGATTGAACAGGTCTTCCAGGGAGTAAAGGGGCAAGCACTTTGAACAGTCATGAGGACTGGATACTGCGCTATAAGAACTTATCTTTTTACTGCAACAAAATGTTCTTAAGTCGCATATTTAAAAAAGTAAGTTCTCAAATATTGCACACTGTCTTCATGATTGCTCAAAACGCTTCACACTCTACTCCTTGGCAGACCTGCTCAATCAACAGAATATCGACGTATCTGGGAAGCAGTCAGCCACGCTGCAATTAATGCGCGAACACTATTCGTACACAAATATACATCATTATCTGTAGCCGAGCACCCATACATGTAACTGAGTGAACTGGCGCAACGTAGAGTGAATAAATATGTCCAAGATTTGAAACATCATCATACAATTCGAACACGGATTCACTAGATTGATACTCCGATGACGTAGTCACTGCGCCACTGCATTAACACATAAATAATTGCATACTGCATGCATGTGGACGTGCGTAGATTGTCTATCTAAGTGTACAGAAACTGATCAACTTGAGTGGCAATACATTTCCCGGCAGCGAATGTGACTTCACATTTCCCACGCAGATACGTTACCAAGACCGTAAGGGTTATATCAACCAGCCAAAATGCCAGTCTCCTGACGGGATGCCTTGGTAGATGAAAGTTGTGACAGTATTACATACTTACCAACTGTTATAAAACACATATCTTCGTTGCAAAAACACCATTACGCGTTCGCAGACACTTGTTGTTTCCTAAAAAATGACGTAGATTGGAGAGAATGTGAAATTCACACCCACCGATATACCCTAGTCATGATAGTGTAGTCTTGTCAATTAATAATTGTATTACTATTGGCATGAGGGTAGGTATAAGCATTATTGCGTCAGCGTCTACTTCATGTTGCCAAGTCTGTGACGCAGGTGCCGTTTTACCGAAGTATTTGTTACGGGCGCGTACTACGTGCGATCGTTATGTTACCGTTTACGTTTTACGCGCGCATTACGTTTTATGTTCAGAACAAATGATTTACCCCAAAAAAGGTGAAACTCTTGATATATATATATATATGACATGTATTTTGAAAATATATAGGTTTTTGACCTATTCTAGGGTCGTAGATTAATCCCTGATAGTTTGGCTCAAGCCGTCTAAGAGGAAATCGTTAACCTACACGCGTCCCTAGACTAGCTCGAGTATAAGTTGGTTGCGACGCTATAACCACGTGAAGCGGTGTGTTCGCATATATTTGTTCCCAATACAAATGACGCATCTATAAGTTGCGGTTTGCTTACGTCTCAATCAAAATGTTGCGCGTGGAATACTAAGACATTGGGGCCTACTTGGATATGAGCCGACCAGGTATGCAAAATAAAAATTCTGAATATCCCCAAAACGTGTGCAAAATGATGCTGGCATAAATCGGACAACCATTCAGAAAACTCAACAATATGAGACACATGTGATTAAAACAATGTTTGGTTTTAGGTATCTTATGCAGTTTGATCTATATTTTGTTTGTAGTCAAACTGGTACAACCCATTATATAACGGTACAAATCACGAACTTAATTGGTATGATTATTATACTTTATTATTCAGTATATAATGAACATAAACACATAGTATATGTTTTATCACAGCTAAAATGTTCGCTTGTTGATCAAGTTAATTTGTGGTAGAATGTATATTATGTATCTCTGTCTGTCTGTCTGTTTCTGTGTGTCTGTCTGTGTGTCTGTCTGTCTGTCTGTCTGTCTGTCTGTCTGCCTATCTGTCTGTCTGTCTGTCTGTCTGTCTGTCTGTCTGTCTGTCTGTCTGTCTGTCTGTCTGTCTGTATGTCTGTCTGTCTCTCTGTATGTATATTTGTGTGTCTGTCTGTCCGTCCGTTTGTCTGTCTGTCTGTCTGTCTGTCTGTCTGTCTGTCTCTCTCCCTCTGTCTCTCTCTCTCTCTCTCTCTCTCTCTCTCTCTCTCTCTCTCTCTGTCTCTCTCTCTCTCTCTGTCTCTCTCTCTCTGTCTCTCTCTCTCTCTGTCTCTCTCTCTGTCTCTCTCTCTCTCTCTCTCTCTCTCTCTCTCTCTCTCTCTCTCTCTCTCTCTCTCTCTCTCTCTCTCTCTCTCTCTCTCTCTCTCTCTCTCTCTCTCTCTCTCTCTCTCTCTCTCTCTCTCTCTCTCTCTCTCTCTTTGTTTCTCTCTCTCTATCTTTCTCTCTCTCTGTCTCTCTCTGTCTCTCTCTCTCTCTCTCTCTCTCTCTCTCTCTCTCTCTCTCTCTCTCTCTCTCTCTCTCTCTCTCTCTCTCTCTCTCTCTCTATATATATATATATATATATATATATATATCTCTCACCCACACACACACTCTCTCTCAGTGGTGCATTGCGTCTACCTGTGTTAACTGTTACATAATTAGTTATCGTGTCCAAAACCGTGTACGTTATGATTGATAGAACTATTGACAACATTAACTTGTGAAATCGTGTGCCAAACACATGAATACTGTAGATGGGATATGATTAGCGGATATCGTAGGTTATAGGTGGTAAACCTATGATACCGACTACCGTTCATCGTCTGTATATTTTATATGTCATATTTTGTTATACATTCATGTATGCCTTCAATGTCGTATGGGTGGTCACTTCCTGTTATGCAGCGAAAAGCAGACGTCGGATCCCAGCTTAACTGCATTACACTGACAACGTCACCGGACACAACGGGTGAATTCGATCGAATTATTAAATTCGTTAGCAAAGATGGAAGGTAATTAACATATATATTCACGCACACATGTACATTGCATTACGAATGGCTTTCGAGTGGTATCATATTTTCTGCCAATTTTCATTCTTGCGATTATTTCAGCTCAATTTTCCTGAGATTGCACATACATTACAAATTGAGCCATATGCAAAGGATACTATGGCTTGCATATTGCATTTACCAATATAATCAAACGTGTTTTTTATATTTAAAGCACACAAGAACTTGAGTTTCGCGTGGTATCAGTTAAAATTATTTCATAGTCCAATACTTGTTCAAAATTATTCGTTCGTCATAATGCTAACAAATTACGTAATGATTGTTTGTTTTCGAAGTGCAGTGAATGATACTTGGAATGCAGTTTCATTTTTCATAGCTTTCCTTGTCTCAAGGTTTGGTATCATCGCAACATGTTGCCAGTTTAAAATACTATGTCTACTTTATAAATTGTTTATATTGCTTCTTTTAGCAGGGTGTGTCAATCTTTACGATTCGTCGCAATATAAAATGCACTACAATTACAATTCGTCCTACTCGCAGCAAGACAGCATCGTTGTGTGAATTGCTATTTTCATATAAGTTACATTTGTATGGACAATATTGTTTTATATTAAACCGTACTTGCTAAACTTGCTAAACTACAATTATTAATAAATTTGTTGAACATAAAGTGTCCTTCCCGTGGATGACATGATTAACTAAAATGTGATTTCCACAAATAATGCCATGTTCTTACGTTCTTCTTCCACACCGGCAACAGTTGATGATGTGAGACACAACTTTATGCCACCTCCAAATAGGTCATGTGATCTTGATCCATTGCCAACGATACTGCGGAAAATACAAACTCACCTATCATAAATGTATCACGTTCTGGTATTCTCATATGATTTAAACATGCGCATGTAAACCCACTTCTCAAGAAGACATCTCTTCCTAAAGATAATTTCAAAAATTATAGACCTGTGTTTAATCATAATTCCTTTCTTAAGAAGATACTTGAAAATGGTGTAGCAAAATACCTCGGATGTCATATCAAATGAAATGTTTTGTCTAATGTACTCCAATCTACATAAAAACAACTTCATTGTGCGGAGACTGCTCTCCTAAAGGTGCAATGATAGGACTGTAACACTAAGTTTACATAAAAAGTAAAGCAACTGCCTTTGATACAATTGATGACATCATCGTTTTTTTTCTTTCTGGTATATTTAATCTGTTTTAATACTGAGCTGTTTGTACCATATAGGTACTAACAAAGCACTCCCAACGTCATGTAGGATTCGTCAGGTTTATGTCCTAGGATCATTATTTTGCACTATCTATACAACACCATTAAATTAAGTTATTACCCGTCATAACGGAAATCACTACCGTCATGTAGATGATACACATATTTACATTTTTGTATGTATTCATAATATTAATTGTTTTCTAAATCAGATCAGAAAGTATCTCAATGGTACTCTCCGTTGGATGAATGACAGTAGATTAAAGTCAAATGCTGATAAACCGTTTCTTTTCATTGGTACACAGAGGCACCATGATCAATCCATTGTTTTTTATTGTATATATCTTTAGTAAGTATGCCTATATTACAACCACACCTCCAGCACGAAATCTATTAATTATCTTTGATGAATATATAAATTTCAGACAGCATACTTATCAAACTTGTTGCTGCTCGTACTATCATGTTCGTGATATACCGTTATTTGCCTATTTCTGTTGGTAAAACTATAGCAACTGCACTTGTTACTAGTAATGCAATTCCCCCTTTTTCACAATATTGCCCTTAAGAATATCACTAATGTTACAACGTGTACAGAATGGCTTAGCTGTGGTTGTGTCTCGGTTTACTCACTCAGTACCTCTTTTGAGATATTCGCACTGGCTTCAGTACATCATATTTTTTAAGATATGTACCATTACCTAACAAACACTTTTATTTAAGCAACCAGCATATTTATATTAACTGCTTACTGAGGTAAAAAATAACTTATTCAGCTTCGATCATCTACTTCTGGTTTACGTTTTGTTCCTAGAATCAATACGAACATGTGAAATAGGTCATTTTCTGTTGCTGCACCAACTCTCTGGAATATGCCTCCTCTTAACGAAGATTTAATAAGTCGTAGGTCAATGTTGGCTTACGAATGCAGAAAACTGAAAAACCAACAAAAGATCAACGACTGCTGGACTGCCAACGCTAAAATTATGGTCAAAGACCTCAGTAATAAAAATCAAAGAAATCACATGTGTAAATGATTTCCAGTTGTACATATGTAAGTGATCACCAGTTGTACATCTGTAAATGACCTCCAGTTGTACGTCATTGTCAATGAAAGCATTGCTAATTTGATAATCTGTAATACATTCAAGATTATTGTGTGAAATCAAAATATTACAGATTTCATAGCTGAATTTTCAACAACAATGGCTACTCTAGAAAGTAATCTAATAATTTCAGACGATTTCAATATCAATCTACTTAAAATAAACGAGAACAAAATATATAGTGAATTCTTTGATACTATAATTTCATACAGTCTCTATCCACAAATTACCTTTCCAACTCGCTTCACCAGAACTAACGGAACACTGATAGACAACTTTTTCAGTAAGTTAAATAAATCAATATTAGATAGCACTGCAGAAATCTTCACTAATACCCTTTCTGATCATCAACCTTACTTCCTAATCATGAATATCAACGTAAAATCTAAACCTCCTCCAAAATTTGTTCGAGTAAATCTACAAAATAAGGCAGCTATGTATAATGTTAAACTTGAGATAAATTCGGATGCAATGTATAACAAACTAAACAAATCTCCTACGGCTGACCCCAATTTAAATTATAACATAATACACGAAGAAATTATGCATGCTAAGAATAAGCATATGCCTGTTAAAATCATGAAATATAATAAATACAAACATAAGCATTCAACCTGGATCACACACGGTCTTCTAAAATCAATCAAATATCGAGACTCGCTTTATAAGAAATAAAAAATGTATAATCCAAATTTACCTATGTACGAAGTCATTCTAACTAACCTAAAACATATAATTTAATATTAAAGAAAAACATTCGTACTGCCAAACAAATGTACTTTGAGTCACGTTTTAAGCGATATAAAGATGACATTAGAAATACATGGAAAACCATAAATGAATTTCTTTCCAAAAGCAATACAAACAACACGTTTTTGTTTAAAAGTAACGGCATAACTATAATAGATAAAACGGTTATTGCAAACCAATTTAATAACTATTTTACAAGTATAGGTCAGTTGACAGCACAAGACATTCATTACAATGGTAATAAGGTTTATAATTACTACTTAAATGATAATGTCCATTCCGTTTTCAGTCTATTAAATGTTGATGAAAAAATAGTTAAGAAAACCATTGAAAGCCTTCCCAATAAAAACAGTAGTGGCTGTGACAGTATTTCCTGTAAACGTTTGAAAATAATTGAACCCTCCATCATCAAACCATTAACCCTGGTAATAAATCAAGTAATAAATACTGGTATATTTCCTGATACACTTAAACTCGCAAAAGTAATTCCTATTTTTAAGAAAGTTGACCCATCTGTTTTAAAAAATTATACACACATCTTTTCTTCCAACAATTTCAAAAGTGATAGAGAAAATAACATCTAGTCAACTAACAGCATACTTTAATGATTCTAATCTATTTCTTAAAAATCAATATGGTTTAAGGAAAAAACACTCTACCGAGTAAGCATCACTTGAACTAGTAGATAGAATAATTACATAAATTACACAAATTGATAAACATGATGTTTCTTTCAGTATTGTTCTTGACCTCTCTAAGGCCTTTGATACAATTGATCACTCGATACTATTAAATAAACTAAAATATTATGGATTACAGGGTCCTACCCTGAATCTATTTAATAGCTACTTAAGCAATAGAAAACAATACACCGAATTTCAAAATGAAAGTTCTGATATCCTACCTATCACAATTGGTGTACCACAAGGATCTATTCTTGGTCCCCTATTATTCATAATATACATTAATGATTTTCCTAAAGCTAGCGAAATGTTTAACTTTATTTATGTATGCCGACGATACCACCTTATTTAGCACCATCAATTATTTTCATGGTAATTCCTCAAATAAAAATATCGAATCGGCAATAAATGGTGAACTCCTTAAATAATTGAATGGTTAAACATTAATCAATTATCATTAAACAGAAACAAATCTAAATATATGATTTTTCACATGCAAAATAAAGCTGTCGATAACTTTACGCTCAATATCAATGGTACAAACGTAGAAAGAGTGGATGAATTTAATTTTTTAGGACTTATTTAGATACAAATTTAAATTGGAATAAACACATTGAAAAAGTATCAAACAAGTGTTCCAAAACAGTCGGCATCTTAAACAGACTAAAATATGTCTTTCCTCTAGAAATTAAAATTCTCTTATATAATACGTTATTTTTATCACATATCAACTATTGTATTATAGTGTGGGGATACCAAGGTAGTCGAATGTTGAAAATACAAAAGAAAGCTATGAGAATTTTATCTATAAGTAAATATAATTCACACTCTGAGCCATTTTTCAAAAAAAATATCTTAAAAATTGATGACATATTAAAATTACATGAACTTAAGTTTTATTATAAATGTGTACATCATGACCTCCCTGCCTACCTATTACATTGGAAATTAAACACAAATGTTTACGTACACAATTACAACACAAGAAAAAAACAGAGTTACACCCATTCAGAACAAAACATGAATTTGCCAAAAGATGTCTTCGATACAGTTTGCCACATGTCATTAACAATACCTCGAAGTTAGTCACAGAGAAGCTTGGAACACATAGCTTCAGAGGTTTTGGTAATTATGCAAAAAAACATAGAAACGTAGATACGTGTACAATATAAAACTGCTATACATGCTATCAAAATCATTAAAACTGCATTATTGTATGTGATATGTATGGATATGTATTATATATATATATATATATATATATATATATCAGCATATGGATATTGTATGTGTGCATATACACATGTTTATTTATTTATTTATTATTTTTTTTTTTTTTACAAGTATATTGATGTGTTCCATTGACAACTAGTATTTGTTTATTTTAACATATCATTAATACTCCAATACATGCATATATGTAATCAAGTAATCTCGGTTTCTTTTCTTTTCCTGCACATTTCCATTTCCACTTCCTTCGATAAAATTGAGTTGAAACAAATTATTATTGTGGCTCCTATGAGAGCGATTGTTATTGTCTTAATAGGATTAACAGACCCCATCTAATTTGAAATTACACTGCATTTGTATATATGAATATATATGCCTATTCATGTTACGTTAATTTGATATTATACATATATTGTAATTGGGGTCTAAATAAAACTTTCTTGTTCTTGTTCTTAGTGTTAGATCAGTTGATATATTATACAAACTCAGCCGTCATTTCAAAAAGTTACCGTTATAACCTCACTAATTCACCTCAGCTCCATGGCGTATCCATCCGTCTGTTATCAACTTTAATACTGCATATCGATTTAGGTATTCACTAAACCTTTTGTTTTGATGCGCATGTGAGCTTGGTTTCCAAGGATTTACGACCATACGAAGTACCTTATTATTATTACTATAGTACGATAAGTATTATATGATCATACAGTTTCTTAGAAATCATGCTGCATCTTTATGGCGAGAAAAAGGCCGATGCGAAAACGGACATGCATACCTATGTGTGTGTGTGTGTGTGTGTGTGTGTGTGTGTGTGTGTGTGCGCGTGCGTGCGTGCGTGCGTGCGTGCGTGTATGTTGGTGTTTGTATTTGTGTTTGAGTGTGTGAGTGTATGTATTCGTGCGTGTGTGTAGTGACTATTCCGACACTGAGTAGGATATTATAGTTATTTTATTGAAATATTAATCACGCACATGTCAAATTATCAGGTAAGGTTGCTGGTTGAAAATACTATGCATGCATGTTAATATACAAACATTTAGCTAAGGTATGTACTCACGATATTGGGATATGGAGAATATATAACACTGTTTGTTTCAGACGCGTTTGAAAAGTAAGTTATTATTCTTCTGTATATTTTATAACACTGGTAATACATTATGGAAAATATTAGATTCCTTACAAAATATTATAAAAATTGTAGTTCTTACATAACGCAGTGTCCAGTACTCAGGACCTTTCAAAACGGTTTATTACTTGGCAGACCTGTTCAATCGAACACTATCTCGACTTCTCTGAGAAGCATCCTGCCAAGCTGCAATTTATACGCGCGAAGAATATTCATATCACCAAATATCAACCCATATATATATAGCCAAGTAATCTTGCATAGAGCTCAGTGAACTGGAGCAACGTAGGATGAACGAACTTGCCCAAGGTTCGACACCGCGATATAGGATTCGAACCCTGGTTCTCACGGTCAAGAGTCCGAAGCTCTATTCACTGCACCACTGCGCTCCATAATAAAACAAAATAGATAAGCATGCGAAAAAATGTAAACATCAAAAACGTCCAAAACATCAAATTCTACGGTCGGTAGCACCCTCACGGCTTATCCCATCCCGACGATCTTAACATAATTTGAAAACATGCATTTTATGTTATTCTGTTATTATTATAGATGCATATATCCCGTTAACCATTTATACAACATTTATATGCATGTCGTTTTCTGTGTTCTCTACGGTTCCGAACGATGTTGGCTTCGGATACTCAGTACAGTAATCTACCAATTGTGGCGCTCATTCTCAGTTCGATAGGATTCAGACATGCACACTTCACCAGTTTTCGATTTCATGTTATAAGCTCCACCCAGTTTTAAACGACGGAGAAACTGCCGTGTTTTGACGGCAGCGAAATCGTCGATGTCGGCATGACGTCACAGTAATGTATGACAACCAATGATGACTAAGGGTCAAATTCTTCGCGTCTGTTCGTTCATATACGTGATTGTGCTTCACGCTGGCCTCGAGAATGTTAGTTTCGCCTCTGTTTAAACGTGGGTGGAGCTAATAGCATGAAATCAGAAAGTGGCACCTCAGTCGATAGGTGAACTGTGTCAACGAACGAATATCGTTCGACTGCGTTAAAACACCGGAAAAGGCGCTGTTGTATGTCCTTTCCTTTTAGAGGTAATTTTAGAAATTATTATTGGGAAACAATTTATCAGCCTTAAGGGTGCTAGTAACCGCTGAACGAGTGTTTTGAGTTGTACATTTTTTGCTCGCTTATCTGTTTTTGATAATATATTATACATACATTTGAATACATCGGTTTAAAAGTCATATGTTATAGTAATATGATCACATGTATATGAGAATGTATTGCATACATTAAACGTACATACTTGGTTATTGGATATGTAGCGGAGACTGTTGGTAGGTATTGGTGACGATGTTGTTTGTTTCAGCTGAAATTGAAAAAGAAAAGAGGCTCAGACTAACCGTAGAAGGTAAACATTAATTATTTTTTATCTTTATCAACTAGATTTGTTTGTTGAAACAGAGGCGATTTAATAATTAATAATTCAACATCGACTACATTAAAATCCGTGGAAAATTAGATGACGGGACAAAACGAAATTGAATATAGATATGGTGATGAAATGCTTCAAAATATTTTCAATTAAGGTTATTATAACAACATAGATTTTTGTTCTGTAATCCTTTAAAACAAGTTGTAACGTGCACTGAATACGTGGAATTATATAATACTACAATAGGCCTGTTAGAATAAAATGCCCTTACGCACGCGAACACGCGAACACACAGACACGCAAACGTACACACATAAGAATTTCAAGAATTGTAGACCTGTATATAATCATAATTCCATTTTCAACCGCTGAAAGGAGTGTTTTGAGCCGTGTCTTGAGTTGTACATGTTTTGATCGCTTATCTGTTTTTCATAACATATTATACATACTTTTGAATACATCGGTTTAAAAACTCATTTGTTATAATATGACCACATGTATATGTGAATATATTGAATACATTAAACGTACATACTTAGTTATTGGACATGTAGCGGACACTGTTGGCAGGTATTGGTGACGATGTTGTTTGTTTCAGCTAAAATGGAAGGGGAAAAAAGGCGCAGGCAAAAGGCAACAGGTAAACATTAATTATTATGTATCTTCATCAACTAGATTTGTTTGTTGAAACAGAGGCGAGTGAATAGTTAATAATTCATCATCGACGACATTAAAATCCTTAGAAAGTGAGATGACGGGGCAAAATGAAATTGAGTATAGATGTGGTGCTGAAATGCTTCAGAATGTTTCCCATTAAGTATATTACAACAAAATAATTTTTTGTTCTGTAATCCTGTAAAACAAGTTGGAACGAGCAATGAATACAAGCTTTAACCAGATTGCCACCCAGTGAATTAACTGTAGATGACAGGAGGAAAAGGAAGCCCTTCGGCTTATCGAGAGTCCAACCCTTTTATCTACGTGTATCCCGCCCTTCTGAGATATGTGTCGATTTTTTTTTTTATATTCAAACTACTAGCACACACAATCAGTCAATCAATAAATAGAAGTCTACCTACTTAGTGATATTTTCTAAAAACATAACGTATGTTTTTGTTAAGCATGACCTCGCTTTTAGAAACCCATGTTGAGATAGGTTTATCATGCTATGTTTAACATGAAAAAAAACCAAGTGATCTTTAGTTAGTCTTTCTAATAATTTGCAAATCCCCGATGTTAAACTCACTGGTCTGTAGTTCTCTGACTTGTTTGTCGAACCTTTTTTAAATGAAGGTATAACGTTTGCTTCTTTCCATTCTAAAGGAACTACTCCCTCTACTAATGACAAATTGAAAACTGTTGCAAGCGGTATGCTAATTTGTTTTACAATTTCCAGTAGTAGTTTGGGCTGAATCCCATCCACTCCACGTGATTTAGTATCCTTCATAGCCCTTGTTTTTTTAGCTACCATTTCCTGGGTTACAATTAACTGTCCACCAACTAATATCATTCCTGATAAACACTGAACTATAATACTCATTCAGGTCTTCTGCTATTAACAATCCCTCTGATATTATATTTCCAGCAATATTTTCTAGAGGACCGACATTATCCTGAACTTTCTGTTTGCTTCGAACATACGCATAAAAACTCTTGCTGTCATGTTTTATATTACAAGCTAATTTTTGTTCAAAGCTTTTCTTTGAAGTTCTAATTTCAGCTGTAGCTTGATTAAGTGCTTCTTTATAAATGTTGTAGTCTTCATCATTTCCAGTACGTCTATATAACTTCCAAATAATTTGTTTGTACTTAATTTTTCTAATGGCTTCTTTCGATAAGTGTTCCTTTTTGGACCGTTTCCCTTGTTTTTGAAAGGAAACAAATTTATTGACGATGCACTCAATTTCACTCTTCAAGATATTCCAACATTATGTTGCTGTCTTATTTTTCAGTGTGTTATTCCAGTCTATCTTTGCTAAATATTTTCTCATGTCCTTATTCCTTCCTTTGTGGAAATTTCTCCTATACTGCTTTTTACTATTCCTTTCTGATTTTACTTTGATGGTAAACTGTATCTGGTTGTGATCACTACTCCCCAGTGGCTCACATATCTTGACATTGTCAACTATTTCATTCTGTGAGGACAAAACTATGTCTAACACATTCTCACCCCTGGCTGGTTCTAGCACATGTTGAAAAAGGAAACGATCTTGTACTAAAACTAAAACCTTGTGGTCCTCACTCCCCATATTCTGTAGATATTTCCATTGTATATGCCCATGGTTAAAATCCCTCATAATAATACAGTCACGTTTGCTCACTTCCCTTGCAGCGTTTTCTACTTTTTCAGTTCCTTCTATGCTTATGTTTGGACTTCGATAAACTAACCCAACTGCTAACGTCGAGTTTCCTGTAGCTATGTTACACCAAACAGCTTCTTCGCAATCTGATTCTCTTTCTAATTTTATTTCGTCAGCCTGGATAGATTCTTTAATATATAAAATAACTCTTGCTCCCCTTCTTCGTAATCGATCTAGACATTGACATATAAGGAACCTGGCTTTAATACTTTAGTTAGGCAGCACGATTGCATCTGGCAATACCACCAGTGTGGACATTAATAACATTATGATTGTTGCTTCGTTATACACACACACACACACACACACACACACACACACACACACACACACACACACACACACACACACACACACACACACACACACACACACACACACATATATATATATATATTGAAAGCGAGTATGTTCACAAAATGGCATTACATTCTTCATAAGGTGCACTGTACTATAAAGTACTACTAAATGGTTGCGTTTGATTCGTTGGGAGAGAGGGTGGGAGAATTATAAAGAGAGAAAGAGAGAGAGAGAGAGAGAGAGAGGGGGAGAGAGAGAGAGGGGGGGGGAGAGAGTAGAGCCAAATGTTTCCGTAGTTTACGTATAATCTCAATATTTAGTGTATTTTTGGTAAATTCTGAATTGTTTAACTGTAATCCGACTAGAGCAACGGGACGGTGCCGACATTACAAACAGACGAAAATGTTTATTGAGACATCCGAACCTTGTGGAAAAGTAGTTTATGTAATAATACACGAAGTAATGACATATGTGTATGTTAATACACGAAGTAATGACATATGTGTATGTTAATACACGAAGTAATGACATATGTGTATGTCCTTTAGGTGTACCAATTTGCGTTACTAGTCATGATTATAAATAGTCTATACTACTGATGTATATATTGGAATACTAGCATGTGGTCCCGTAGTAACATGCATTAAAGTATGGATGTCTTAATAAACAGATGTTGTTTATAATGCAAATATGCCATACAAATTCTTGCAAATTTTGTAGAAGTGGTTTACACAGTACCTTTAGCCTATGCGCAACTTAATAATTACCTAGCTGAAACAAACTAAAATATTGGAGTTAGATGACAATATTAGTAATGATAATAATAACGATAACGATAACGACAACGATAACAACAATAATAATATCAATCAGAATAACAACAATAGTAATAATAATAATAATAATAATAATTAAACATTACGTTTTATTGGATTATATACATAGATTTTCATATTTTCTATAATGAAGGTATAAAATCACTAGCAGCTAATTAACCCTCACAAAACATGTAATACATATGTAAATGTCATGGTGCAAGCGAACAGTTTGTGTAATTGAAGAAAGAAAAAAAAGACCAACACAAATCACAGCAGTACTTTTGGTTTCGAGACAGACTTCTGATAATGACATGAACAACAGATAATGTGGTCTGTTTTACACCAAGTTGCAACATGACTTATTAATGGTATATTTTATATGATAAATACACTTATTCATACTTTGAGTGAATTCACAATACTAATTTGCAACAGGATCAGAGTTAAATAGAATGTCTGTATTTAACTCACTGTTAATTTCAAACGCACGAAAGCTTTCTTTTCTAGTTGAAAGTTCTTGGAATGAGAAGGAACTATTATCATGCATTCAACTTTCAGAGATGACATTTATAAATTCACTGTTATTGTCGAGTTGATTGTATGGAAAATATCAGATATACATTTAATACAATACCAATATTCAAAGTAATCTGGAGTATTTTGTTTGTTCAATACTGTGATACAATTAACATGATAGTTCCCTTTAAAAGTAATGCATTGTAGTACAGTGGGACAACTATGCACTCTCTTTACATATTTGGCAAAAGCATTTATCTCTATCCATTATCGATCGGTGTAAACATATATTCTTGCGGTGACTCAAAGAGTGCAAAAAAAATTAGGGAGTAATACATTGTACGTAATTCGTAGGAATAAAGCAAGGTGGATTTCATTTATATCAACATATGTCAATTTCACCTATCTGTATTAGAGTAATACAATCATGTCCTCCATTGGTATTGTATGTGTTGCGTGGTAAACAAATACATATACACGTTGTGTATATTGTAACAAATATACATACCATTAATTGCACACTGCGAGTCCAAAGTTAGACAGCCAGTTTGGCGAGTTCCAATGGGTTCTTAATTTGGACGACCCGGTTAGAAGTGTCCCGTATCATGATATGTCCGTCAACAGTCCATACATCGTTCAGTTTGCCTGTCTTTTTGGCCTTGCGACACTCGTAGAGCAGGTGTGATCTTTGTTTCGTTAGGTCGTCGTTCATGCATACTGGGTGGGATGTCTGTGTCGCAGACAGTCCCGAGGCTGGTTGTTCTACTTATTAATAATAATAATGACAACCTTCTATAGTGCCTAAATCCGCAAGAATCTGAGCTCAGAGGTGCAACATACAAGAAGCATTGGACAAAATCATTAACAGTGACAAGCAAGAGTCGTAATTAGAGCAAGGGACCGCCGAAGGTTAGGGTGGAAATGCAATTTCAAATAAATAAGTCTTTAGTTTTTTACGGAAGGTATTTATAGTCTTAGATGATATTAAAGCGATAGGGAGATGAAGGTGATTGCTGCAGCCACAAACAAACACGTTTGCCGATATTTAGATTGATTTTCGGAACAAAAAGTCGTTGAGAAACAGATGAACTGAGATTCCTGGGGATATCGGAAAAACGAAGGAGACTAAACAAATAGGATGGGTGTTGCGTAGAAAAGGTACGATATGTGATAGTGGCTAATTTGAAGTGTATTCAATATGTAACTGGAAGCCAATGCAAATGTCTAAGTAGGAGCGGAGATGGTGAGAAACGAGGTGCTTTTAGTAATACACGTGCTAAACAATTATGTGCACGTTCGAGTTTAGCTAAGTCCTTTTTAGCAATATCGTTTAGTACTACACGTGCTAAACAATTCTGTACACGTTGGAGTTTAGCTAAGTCCTTTTTAGCAATATCGTTTAGGAGTGAGTTGCAGTAGTCATAGTCATGGCGACTGCTAATTAAAGATACTGATATTGTTTTAGTAGTAGATGAAAACAAGTGACGCCGAATTCGGCGGAAATCACGTATATGGTAGAAACAGAACTTACATACTTGAGAAATGTTCTGCTTAAAGCTGAAATCACTGTCAAAGATAACATCTAGATTTCGAACAGTATCTGATGGTGATGTATCATTATCAAGCAATTTAACTGGAAAGTAGTTAACAACCTTGTTTCGTTGTTGTTTTGTGCCAATAATAATTAGATCAGTTTTATCTGGATTTAGTTGCAATTTACTTGCTTCCATCCACAGCAAGATGTCAGTGAGAAGTCATTTAAAGTTGATAGAGATATATGTGTGTCAGTTGATGAAAGTGATATATAACTATACCTGTGTGTCGTCAGCATACAAATGATGATTTATATTATGATTAGTCATGACTCGACTGAGGGATGTAGTGTATAAGCTAAACAGAACAGGGCCAATGACAGAACCTCGTGGGTCACCAAATGGAAGATGTTCTGGGCAAGACAGTGAGACAGTTAATGCTTTGGTATCGGTCTGAAAAATATGAACTAAACCACTGAAGAACCATGCCAGATATACCAAAATGTACATTAAGGCGATGCAAAAGAATGTCGTGATCTATTGTATCAAAAGCAGCTGATAGATCTAGTAAGGTGAGAGCAGTCAATTTGCTATTATCGATATTGCATACAATGTCATTGTGTATTTTAAGAAGAGCCGTCTCAGTTGAATGAAATCGTTTATATGCAGATTGTTGATCATTTGATTAATGCTGTTCATGTAGTCGATTTGCAACAAACGTCTCCAATACTTTCGACAGAAAATTAAGATTTGAGATAGGACAGTAATTGTTAAGGTAATTTTTGCACATATTTTGTTTTGTAATAAGAGGATCGACAAAAGCTTGCTTGAATTCGTGTGGAACAACACCATCCTGCAGTGACATATTTATAATATTTGTAATAGGATAAACCAGTTGGTCAATGCAACTCTTCAGTAGAAATGTTGGAAAAGGTTCAAGACCACACGATTTGTTAGGACACTTTTGTATGATAATGCGAACTTCACTTGTAGTTGCAGGTGTAAAACATTGTGTCTTATCAACTATCGACTGTTCAGTAAACAAACTTGTAATCAACGTCATTAATAACAAAACGTGATCGAATGTAAGCAATCTTATCCGTGAAATATTTTGAAAACATGCTGCATTGTAGAGAATGAAGAGGTATCAGGCAATATCCTTTCGTTTCTCCCGATGAAGGCAAGGTTTTTCAGAATTTTTGATATTAAATTCGTATAATAGTCTGATTTTGCTTTTGACATCATGTGGTTGCACAGATGTAACTTCTTAGTATTGAGGATCCGATCAAGGGGTGAACAGGTACGTCGCCAAATTCTTTCAAGGTATCGACGGCGACGTTTTGCTTGTACTATGTTTAGTGACATCCATGGTGACGGTGGAGGAACTTTTACTTTTTTGTTTGTTTGGGGGCATGTTTATCAAGAAGATTATTTAGTGTAACGTAGTACTGGTTTACTAGCTCACACTATGTAGTTTTTGGATGAATTACGAGATCTGAATTTGCAAGGTCCTCACGAAGAATGTCTATATTAATGTCATGTATCTGTCGGAAAGTAATAAATTGTTGTGCTGGTTTTGACTCGACTCTGAGACACATATCAATAGTTACATTATGATGATCTGATAATGCATCAGTAACAGATACCGCCTTGATGTTATTGCAGTTTGACCTAGTGATAAACAAGTCGAGCCAATGCCCATGGATATGAGTAGGGAATGTGACATGCTGTTGTAAGTCAAATGTTTGAAGTGCATCCATGAATAACCTAGTATTAAGGACAGGTAACTCAACATGGATATTGAAATCACCTAGAATATATAATTCTTCATGTAACAGTAATGTTGTGTCAAGAAAATATTGAAATTCATCAAAAAATGTACTTTTGTTTCCAGGAGGACGATATATGCAAATAAAATTAGCAGACATAGATGAACCTTTTATACGAATACATAATGCATCGAAGCTGTGGTATACAGGTGAATGAAGGATCTCTACCTTGAACAAATCAAAAACTAGAAATGTGACACCACCACCTCTACCTGACTGGCGTGGATGGTGGTGTAGAGAAAAGCCAGGAGGAGTGATGTCAGCAAGACAGGAGACAGTATCAATTTGTGTCAACCATGTCTCATTCATTGCTAAAATATCAATATGTTTTGGTGCTATTAAATCAAAAAGGGCCGCAGATTTATGACGAACAGATCTAAGATTGGTAGTCGCAGAGCGTATATTATGAAAGTTTTTGGACCAGGATTAATTGACAGACCACCTGCCAAAAGGAGAATAATAGATAATTTAAAAGATGGATTAAAACCTGATTTTTTCATTAAGTTTTTGTGCGTACATAGAATTAGAAAGAGGTTGCAAAGACCAAGACTAAGTGCAGCTGCAGGGAAAGGAGTCACAATATATTTATGAATGAACTAATAATGATTTAGTTAATTAGCTATTTTCGACCAGGGCCGACTCTAGTCTCTAGATTGTGACTCCCAGGACTGTTAGACGGAGGAATATCAGATTACAGATACTGCAGCTGAGCCTTCGATAAAACAACAAACAAGGTAAACAGTGTATTTATACATAAATCATGTGCAGAAATAAGCCTGAAGTAATATTTTAAGAGCTTGTTGTAATAAACAAAAAGACGATACTGAACATAGAAAAAATTTGTCATGTATAACTGAACATAAAATTACGACGTAAACACTGCGCGAAAAAATAACGTTACAATTTTGAATAACGGTCTTAGACTGAACTCTTGCGCGTATTGCGAGTGAGCTTATTTGAATAATGAGTGGAATAATTGATACAGCTGTATAATCAAGATATTGTTAAATTAAATCATTTAAATGAATTAAGCCGTGACAATGAAAAAAATCAAGGAAACCTAGCAGCATGATACTTTTGAAAATAACGTCGGCGGTCGCCTAGCAATCTAACATAGACTAGGTACCCACCTAGACTATGTTTTTTTTATCACACAACCATGATAACAAAGGCGTTTCCATGTCTGTGAAGTGCATTCTACCTGTCTCTCAGATCATATGCGGACAGACAACAGAATACACTCCTGGCAGTGAGTCGCATCTCAAGATCTCTCGGTCTTACTAACCATAATGTGTTCCGTGTCGCGAACACAAGGCGTCTCGTTCGATATGTGGCGAACGTGATTAGGATCGGACGTATCTTATCCGGGAGCATTTGGCCGACACGATGTATGCGATCTACTTCCTCCACCGCCAGTGGTGGTAGGAGCGCCGAATTCACCACCCTTAATGTCGACTCGAGGACGTCCTCGCCCTCCCATTCATTACCGAGATGCGCAGAGAATTGCGTCTGGAATATTGCTCGAGAGCATCTGTCTTCTTTTCAAAGCGTACAAGACCATCTCGCAAATGCTTGTCTTTCGCTCCCACTATTCTTCTGAGGTCAGCGACTTCCTGCCTCAGTTCGTTGACCAGGATTTCCTTGAGCTTATTTGTGACCTTGGGGTCGCACAGTGCCTCAAAAAGGCCAGGTGAAAAGTCGACTTCTTTTTCTGTTGTCGTCGACGACCCCCTAGATCGACTCACGTTTGATATACCGTGACGATGGAGTGTCGCAGTCTGTTACTACCCAGTTGTTGATATCGTCTAGCTGGTTGCTGTGCTTCGTTGCGTTGGTGGGTTAATTGCGCAATTACAGGCCAGTGCACAATAATGTTCAATTTGGACACCGATCACTGCTGTCCACCACGCCCAGGCATAGACAGTGGTCACGGTCGACTGACATCCTCACCACAGGTGCTTCAAACACACAGCCGTTGATCATTATGCAGAGTTTCTTCTCACCTGTGTAATTGCGGCAATTCACCTGACCCGTAGAACCACGGCCGGCTCCTGAACAACAAGTAATCTAAAATTACAAAGAGAAGCAGATTGCGAACAAGCTGTTTGGTGTAACATAGTTACAGGAAACTCGACGTTAACGGTTAGGTTAGTTTATGAAAGTCCAAACATAAGCATACACGAAAATGAAAAAGTACAACACGCTATAAGGGAAGTGAGCAAACGGGATTGTATTACTATGGCGGATTTTAACCATGGACATATACAGTGGAAATCTCTGCAGTGTACTCAGAATGAGGACCACACATTTTTAGTTTTAGTGCAAGACAGTTTCCTTTCCCAACAAGTGTTACAACCACCCAGGGGAGAAAATGTGTTAGACATGTTTTGTAGTCACACAGTGAATTAGCTGACAAAGTCAAGATATGTGAGCCACTTGGGAGTACAGATCATAAACAGTTGCATTTTACCATGAACGTAATATCAGAAAGAAATAATAAAAAGCAGTACAGGAGAAACTTCTACAAAGGACGATATCAGGACATGAGGAAATATTAAACAAAGATAGATTGGAATAACACCCCTAAGAATAAGACAGCAACAGAATGCTGAAATATCTTAAGAATTGAAATTGAATGCATCGTCGATAACATTGTTCCATTAAAAAACACGGGACACGGTCCACAAAGAAACACTTATCGAAAGAAAGCATTACACAAATTAAGTATAAACAAATGACATGGAAGTCATATAGACATACTGGAAATGATGAAGACTACAACATTTATAATGAAGCGCTAAGCCAAGATTCAACTGAAATTAGAAAGTAAAAGAGAAGCTATCAACAAAAAAGCTTGTAATATAAACATGACATCAATATTGAGCTTTTAAGCGGAGCAAACAGGATCAGGTTGGTTCTCTATGAGACAGTGCTGGAAATATAATATCAGAGGGATTCTTATTGGAAGAAGACCTGAATGTTTTCTATAGTTCGATGTTTACCAAAAAAATATTAGTTCACTGCCAGTACCAGAGACTAATTTCAAGGGGGCGGAATCAGTCTACAGTGTATTTAGGATAGTTAATTGTAACCCCGGAAATGATAGGTAAGAAAATAAGGGCAGTGAAGGATAATAAATTACCTGGTGTGGATCGGATTCCACCCAAACTGCTTTTGGAAATTGTAGAACAAATTAGCATGCCGCTTGTAACAGTTTTCAACTTGTTTTTAAACGAGGGAGTGTTTCCTTTAGAACGGAAAGAAGCAAACAGTATACAGTTATTTAAAACGGTTCGAGAAACCAGACAGAGAATTACAGACTAGCGTGTTTAACATTGGTGACTTGCAAATTATTATAAAGATTAATTAAGGATCACATGGTGGAATTTCTTGTTAAACAAAACTTAATAAACCCATCTCAACGTGGGTTTCTAAATACGAGATCATGCTTAACCATGTTACGTTTTTTGTAAGACATTACTATGTGGGTAGATGAGGTATCACCGGTAGATATTATCTACTTTAGATTTTCAGAAAACTTTCAACAAAGTACCATATCAAAGATTTCTTCTTAAACTAAAGGCCCATGGCATAGGGGATGAAATAGTTAACTGGATTGAAAAATGGCGGATTGACAGAAGATAAAAGGCAGTAATTGATGGGGAGGCTTCAAATTGGAAATCGGTTTTGAGTGGGGTACCACAGGGATCAGTACTGGGACCTATATTATTCTTAATATATATCAACGATATGGACGATGATATAACAAGCAAGCTGTTGAAATTTGCGGATTATACAAACGTGATTAGGAGGATTAAACGTGAAGGAGGTAGACAGCATTTAAAAGATGGTCTTGACAAGTTGATCAAATGGTCTTAAAAATTGTAGATGTTCAATTTTGGGAAATGTAAATGCCTCCACACAGGATATGGGAACGAACATATACAATATACAATGTGAGTGCTGTACTAAGTGCTACTGTAAAAGAAAAAGAACTTACGATTAACTATTAGTATTGATATAAAGATTTCAGAGCAGTGCGGAATTGCATCTTCAAAGGAAAATCAAATTATTGGATTAATTACGCCAACTGTAGCGTATAAGGAAAAGGGACTAATAGTACGCTGTTCAAAACAATAGTTAGGATTCATTTAGAATATTGCATATAAGCGTGGAGGCCATATCGCAAGAAAGACGAATATATTCTAGAAAGTGTACAGAGGAGAGCGACTAAAATGATACCAAAACAGAGAGATCTTAGTTACGAAATATGCCTAAGAGAATGTGGTTTGACAAAACTAGAGATTAGGAGATTGATTGGAGACCAGAGAGAAGTTTTTAAAATATTGAATGGATATGAATATAATGATAGAGATATATTTTCTGAGTTAAGAAAAAACATAAGGAATAAGGGACGTGGATTTATTTCAGTAAAGGATCAGTGTAGATTAGCTATAAGAAAATTTACATTTTCACAAAGGATTGAACTTGATTAGAACATACTGTCTGCTGATTGTGTGGGTGCTAGTAATGTTATATGTTTGAGAATAAAATTGATGTATACCTCAAAAGGGCAAGATACACGTCAATAAAAAGGGTTGGCCTCTTGATAAGCCTTGTCCTCCTGCCATCTAGATGTTCTTCTCTGGGTGGTATTCTTATTAAATCCCGCAGGACGCTCACATTCCCTTCGTATCCACATATCCTTCCCATGACAACTGGCAAGTCACCTGCTAATTCGGTTCTTAACACGCCGACCTCAGTTGTCACCTTCATTCTTCTTCGGTTTCGCGATCGCTCTGGCACCAGCACGCTTCTCTACCTGCCTCGCGTGCATGAATTCAACGTAGCCTGCTAGGTTTCTTAACAACTTGACTGTCACGAGCAATGTGGCCTTGTTTAACACTATGAATGACATGCAGCGATATAGACAGAAATCCAATTGCTTATCTCCCTTGGAGGTAAATATGAGGGAGTCTTTGCAGAGGATATAAATTCTTTCTACTCTCGTTTTGACACACACGATTTTCGTTCTGTCTTTGACGATATTAGAATTTCAACCAAGACAGATTGTAAACAAGAAATTGGAAAAGAAGATGTGTTGAAAATATCTCAGTGTACAGACTGTCGCTACCTGCTGAACAGCGTCGACGTTTACATCCGTTTGTTGCGAAGGAAGAACGCGTCCGCACTGATGGCGGCTGGTTTCGACCCCAGCTTCGAGCTACCGCTGACAGAGTGTGACAGATCGGCGAGGTCTCCGTAACTAGATGGCTCAGGTCAAGTAGGGTTCAATGTTAATTACGTCAACGCTTGTAAATGCGAGCGGCAACCGTGATCAACGTAACAAGGAATAATGGAAATTTAATTAATTTTATTACATACATACATACATACATACATACATACATACATACATACATACATACATATATATATATATATATGTATATATATATATATATATATATATACATATACATATATATATATATATATATGAATACTAAAAAAAAACTCTTTTATAGCAACGATAAACACAACAACTTCTACCCTCTAGTCTACCTTATTTCGGCTCACAAATAATCTTTGAAACCCAATAAAAAACTAGAACGTCCCGTTCCAAAAACAAACAAAACATTTTATACTCAAGAGAATTTCATTTGTCAACCCATTAGAAGATCTGGACCGCTTGCTCAGATAAATAGCATGGAAGAATCTACACCATCCACAGTACAGGGAAACTAATATCTTAATTACATACATAGATCGGGAATGTATACTATTCCCTGAATACAGTGAGACAATCTCTTACTCATGTATAATATATAGTCAGTTCACAGAAGACTAATCGGTTCTAATAGCAACATATAATATGGAATTGTCACTTCCCTACATACGGTGTCACCACTCACGCTCCGTTAGCCCCACTTGACTAGTTTGTCACGAGATCACACGATGACCGTTGGTGGGATGTGTCCGTCTCGTTGCCCGTACGCCGTACGGGCTCCCGTTGATTCGCTTGCTCGCTGACCCGGCTCGGTCGACCGATTGCCAGGAGTGTCCTTCCCACTATCCGCCGCTCCGATCGCCGTAACGCGCTCGCCCGGTCACGTTGACACGGCTCTGTCGTTTCGCGACGTCTTGTCTTGTTGGTCTGCAGACGACGCCCGTCCTCGCTACGCTTCGCCTGCCAAGAATCTCCCCCACGAGCTCGCCACGAATCTTCGCCACGCGCTCGGTACGTCCGCGCCTTTCTCGGCCCGCTACGCAGAGTTGTCGCTGGCCGTTCGCTCTTCTTCTCCGCGGTGTAGAGACCCTTTCTGCACTCTTTCAGACGCCTCCACACGTACACTTTTATAATAGGAACACCACCTTTCTGGTACCCACACAACGTAGCACGTTCTCACTTTGCGTACCTCTAGGCACCGGGGTGACACTTCGCCATTACAACCCCGTATATCTTCAAAATTTCAAACTGCCTACCTCTAGACATCAGGGTGGCAACTCGCCATTACAGCCCTGTATCTCCTCTAAATTTGTCCACGTGCTCCGACCTTTCCAAGACCCTTCTTGACACCGGGGTGACACCACGCCATTACAGCCCCGTTATCTCTTCCAAATTCACACGTGCCCGATCTCTGCCAAAGAAGATATTTCTTACCTGTCATAGATTTTTATACCGAGCCCAAATACATAGTCCAAAAGGCCCAAAACATGACCGGATTTAACCAATGAAATCAACACGAATGCTTCAGTGGGCACAACACTTGATTAAAGGCTAATTATAACTACACTTACCACGCTTCAGTGGGCACACCTGAACACCTGCGCTAGTCTATAATTAATTATGCAACTCCTGCCTGACCTTTCTGCTTTAACAAAATTACGAGCCAAAATGACCAGGAAATATATTCTGAAAATATATAAATAGAAGAAATGCTACATTACTCCCCGCGAAGAATCTATTTCCAGGTAAAAAAAAAATGTACGTCAATAGTCTAATGCTATTCTACCCGAACTTGCAATTATTCGCCGGACTAGTAAATACAGGTAAGAATGCTAAACAAAACATATAATGACGCTTCGGTGTCCAGGGTACTTGAGAATACCTGCATCTATACCATGCGGCTGAAGTAGTCTTCGCCTACATTATATATCCCAGGGGTAGACACTACCCGGAAGTGATAAGGATCTTAACGAGAAGGGCAAAACGGACAATACCTCATCCATTCAAGCGAGTGATATTTGAGAATTTCTCCATTTATCAAAAGACTACCACATCTGGCACTCCCAGGCACACATTTATAACTTTGCGCATCTCTTGCGCACTCCCGCGCATCTTGTCGCATCCTAGCGCAGTCTCTCTAACGCCTTTCTCTTGTGCATACCTCGCAATTCAATTGCGAAACTCTTGCACTTCTCTCGCGATTAACTCGCGGAATACTCACGCTTCGTTCGCAATTCCCTCGCGGAAAGTGGCATCTCTTTCTCATATATACGTCGAATGTTTATTAAAGTTGTACGGCACATCTGACACAGCTCTAGCCTGGTTTTCTTCATATCTAACTGATAGATACCAAACTATAGAGATTCGAAACTGCTTTTCAGCTACACTGCCGACTATATTTTTATACACGATAGGGCCTGGTTCTTACTGTTCGACAGCTATGAAGTATTCACGACCAAGGAACCCGTGCAGAAATGACGTAAATTGGGCAAGATCCTTTCCGCTGTTGTGTTGGTTGGACGTAACACTCCAGTGCCTTCACACAAAAGTAGTTTTCTTTCAAACAAGCACAGTAAACAGCAACTCATTAATCTCCTCTCTACATACCTGCTGAAAGAAGGTATCGAGGTGCGTCACGCTGGCGAGGATGGAGATGCGGATACCACAATTGCGAAGTGTATCCTAGAAGTTGCAGAATCCCACGAGAACGTATGTGTCCGTTGTGATGATACATATCTGCTTGTAATCCTGCTTTACCATGCGCCTGAGAAGTCCACTATTTACATGCAAACCAAACAAAGACTAATCAGTATCAGCGCTGGTCAACATGCTCCCGGAAAGGAGATGCGTAAGTGTTTGCCATTTGCACACGCTGCGACACCACGTCAGCTATCTACAGTATTGGCAAAGTCAAACACATGAAAGTTCTAGGATCTTCAACAGAGCCGAGAACATCCGTTGTCATATTCGGCAGTAACACTGCATCGAACGCCGACATTGCAACAGATGGGGAGTGATATATGGTTTCGCTTTACATCAAAAGCAATTGAAATGTAAGTCTCGACAATTTCATGAAAGTACGTAGCCATTGAAAGAATGCCGCCAGCAAATCGAGCATGCTACTTCCTTCCACTGCAAATGTCAAGGACAGTGCTCAAATGGTCTAACTCTTGTACAGCTACCCGACAGTGACGACGATGACAATGCTGATGATGACATTTAACAAATGATGTATTAGAAGATTATAGGTAGGACATTTATGATCTCATCTAGTGATATTCAAGTTTGAATGCTACCATTCATTGTTTGGCGTATAAGTGACATTCATGTCATCTTAGTTAAGATATTAATTAAATCCAGAACAACGTTGGGACGGAGTGCTATATAAGAAATATATTACTAATTAATTGGTTAATTATTTTATTAATTAAACTCCATCATTAATGTGTGGCTTAATAAACCAATATACATATAATTACAAATGTATTAACCAATAAATGAAACAGTTAAAAATATGATTAACAGACGCAAACAAAAAGTGTTACTTCGAAATTGGACCGAAACACCCTAAAACAAGGATTGGGGTAAAAACAAAGTTCCCCAGGGTTGATTTTGGTTGGATTTTTTTGGAAGTTCAGGAAACCCTCCTGTTCACCTTAAAACAAAAATTGGCTTTTTAACCAAAATGTCCGAGTCATCGTCAATTTCTACTGGACTAATAAGCGAACGTCGGCTGGCGCGCAAGCATGGCTGACGTGGCTGATGTAAGCAGTACAGAAAGTATTAATAGCACCGCGTCGTCGGCCGGTGCGCTGTTCGCCCGATGCGGGGGAATTTCAAAAGAATGTCCTGACTTTAAAAGCATATATCTTTCACAATAAAACGCACACCCTATATTAATTTAAAACCACACCGAACGTCTACGCACTTCTAAATAACAATTTAACAGCCAAGTTCGTTATTTTTCAGTGAAAAAAATAGAATTTTTTTTCATTTAATTCGCTTATCTTTCTTTTCGCAATAACATTTGCACCACTGAGTTAGTTAGCGCGAGCGGATCTTCCATGTACTTTGAAAGAAGGATTTAATTGCCGATTGCTGTATTTGTTACGCTTGATCGACCAGTTAAAGGCACCGTCCGCCATCATAAGTGATAACACTCCGGCGTCGGCTGGCGCAGCACTGTTTGCCCCAAAAACCATGCGTTGATTTTAAGTTAGCGGGTCAGTTTTCACAGAACGTCCTGACTTGATAATTATAGATCTTTCAGAATAAAAAGCACATCGTATATAAATTTTAAACCATGTCGAACGTCTACACATTTCTAAATAACGATTTAATAGTAGATTTCGCTAATTTTCACTCCCGACCACTAACGACCGACCCAGTACTGACCTTCCCATGGCTATCAAAAAAACAATACGGGTGCCACTATAACATCGCCCTATTGGTATTCAACCTTCCTTATACATCGCGTCTGATAGATACCGCTTTGTCGAATTCGTAAACCTTTTATTAATCGTGCCTTATTATAACACTTAATTTTAGACTCGCCTTCAACAATCAAATCAATGGCTCGATCCCATCGCTAACCGTCGGACTCTTACCCGACCAACGACGATGGGCGACGCCAACACTGCCGGTAGACTACGCCACCCTTATTGTCCCACGTTCCAGCTTGTAGCTTCTCTGGAATGGCTAACGCCAACAACTATGGGTGGCCCACCTCACGAAGACAAAGCGAATTTTCACATGGTCCGAAAACACACGGGAGAGCGGATATATGTTTCATACGACCACAATAGTTTTATAAATAAGCACGTGAGCGCATAATTAAAAATAGTGAAGTTTAAACCTGAAAACAAATGCCAAATTATGGATCGGGAAAATGTAAAAAAGGATAAAACAGAGTCAATCAAAATGCTGCCATGCTACGTACGCATATTCGGAAATAAACACCACATCACAATGGCATATTATCCTGTTTTCTCAATATTATCCGCATCTCTATCAAATAGAACATTAACAATCAGTAATAAACCTAGTAGTAGAGGGGGAAAGAAATATGAAAATTAACACTAAACTAGTTCAATGATTAATAAGTGATCACATTTTTACGATGTGCCGCCAACTGTTGTGAACATGTTTTGCTTGTTTATATGATGTTACCCTGCGTTCAGTTTACATGTTAGTTATATTACATACACACTACAAACCTTCAAACATCTACAATAGTATTGTGGTAAATTAAAGAAGCAAGTGAGTGTATAACTACAAATACTGAAGTTTAAATCAGAAACAAATGCTAAATGATTGATAGGTAAAACGTCACTAAAGCTAAAACGTATGGAATGTTGTCATTTTTCTCAATATTATGCACAGAAATGTAACATAAATATACCTGGTAGAAGAGGAGGAAAGGATTAAAAAAACTAACAATAAACTTTTACAATTACTAGTTAATGATCATTTTCAACGCTGTACCGCCAAATGTTGCGAAAATGCGTTACTTGTTTATTTGATTTTATGTTGCGTTCAGCTTATATGTTAGTGTTATTACGTGTTTCATGTATACCTAATTATAATGTAATAGACACACTCTACGCCAATCGAGCAGGAGGCTTATAACCGGTAAACTGCTGCTCCCCGTGTTTTACCTACACCGTGAGGTGAAGCTGGAGTGTCCTCTTAAGGGCACAAGCTTGGGAAAGTTGATATGGAGGGGCAGTTGTTGCCCATGCAGCAACTCCGCATGTCCACGTCACTGGTGGATCCAAAGGAACAGCCATACCTGATACAGTTTGGCACCAGTGCCGTCGCAGGAGTTGCCAGAAGGACGTTGAACACAACGTCGAACAGCCTTCGGGACTCCGTCTCCGGATATGCTGTCAGGGTTTTCTGCCTTAGCCTTTCCCGTGAGTGGGTATAGCCGCAAGGCAGCGGAGGTTTGGAATAAGAGTTTCCCTTCTCCAAGACAGGCGACCAGTCAAGGTTAACGAGCCCCATCTGCCCGAAGCGTCTGGTTTTAAGGCGCCTTTGCCCCTTCTCCTGTCAGTAAAGAACAATTCCGCCACGTGAAGGCCAGGACCTGGACACGGCTGTCAGAGGCTTTCCGAGACAAACACCGTTAGGGCACTTTATAGGTATTGAGAGCTTATCCTCACAACCACGCAGTCTTGGAATCATGTATATCTTATAGATTATGAAAAACGAATAGGTAGCATATACAAGAATCCCGGAGAGGTTCAATAAACCAGATGTATAGTCAAATTCCAGAAAATACTATATTATTGTTGATGTATTTTGTTAATGATGATATGACACATTTTTACACTATTGCAATTTATCCTAAGCAAACAGTGTGAATCACTTGTTTTCCAGAGGAAGTTTCACAACTGAAAGGAGACCTGAAGAAAGCAAAGGATGAAGCAGATGCAATGAAAACAAAATTAGAAGGTACTTTACATGTAATATATGTTAGAACGTGCGGTCATTTCGTTAAAAAGACGTTGATAATACTATGCCGTTGTGATGTAATATGGACATAATCACATACGACAATCAACAGATACGGTCATATTCGTCATAGCAACCATCTTCTAATTACATAGACGATTTGGCTACCCAAAAATGTTGTTAATATAAAACTGAAATTACAAAGCTTTACTAGCTGTGCAGTTTCCATTGGTGTTACAATTGTTAATCAAGTTACTAATCTCACGATGAACGAAGCGAATCTTTTCGGAACACAATTTCATTATTCACTTTCTAACAGATAATATACAATCTGCAACATCGGAAAACTGATTTCGTGTGAATTAGATCTTACACATTAAAAACATATTTTCTAGACTGAGAGCATATACAATCACCTCTGAAAATTGCACTTGTTTACTGCTGTTCAAATATGACGATGGTATTATTGTGCACACAATACATAACGCAAAGTGTCTGGTTGCCATTTTGGTCCATCCGCAACTGTTGATATGCTATCAGTCCAAACAACAGTGATACATACTACAAACCTTCCAACGGCCACAATACTGTTATAGTAAATTAAAGAAGCAAGTGAATGTATAACTACAAATACTGAGGATGCGTCGCAGGCAACGCGTGTGAAATGAGTTCATTCGATTCTCCGAAGTGGAGTACAGCGTCCAGGACTAACTGCCGTACAGAAGTGTACTCAACACGCAGGCAGTGTTCACTGTCACCTTTGTGTGCTTTGTCAGTTTTGTGTGCTCCGTCAGCATTTTACTTTCGTGTACTACTCTACACGGTAACCCCCCCCCCCTATTCCGGTGTATCCGTGTTATGTTCATGCAGCCCTTTCTCTGTTTGTACTGAATTTACGCCAACTATTGGGTAGGTTGGTATTGGGCAATCAAATTTATTAACACAGGGATTGCCACTGTGCACATATAATATATACAATATTCACATCTTGTGCACATCCAGGTACATCCAGATTACAGAGTGATGGACCACACATGTTATGTACGACACATTTTGTACATTTAGAATAATCATACTAGACATTTACCAAAAAACCCTTGATTGCTATTATATTAAATTACAGCATACCGACTGTAATATGCTTACAGTATATAAAACACAAGGGAAAAAGATACCTGGTGTGCAGACTGCACACCTTTCTATAATACTAGCTACAGTAAATCAGCTTGATATATACAAAAGTGGGGGATAAAAACCCTCCCCTTTCTATAGTACTAGCTACAGTAAATCGGCTTGATATATACAAAACTGGGGGATATAAACCCCCCTATCATACAACATTCATGTAACATCCGTATTTAGTTATCTTGCATTATGTATGCTAATATGAAAGTAACTAACACACACTATACGTACAAAAGATACAACGGGTGGGTGGGTGGTATTCAAAATGTCGTAGTCAAATCTGAAGTTGTCACGATGGCGAAGCGAATTAAAGTGACGAGAAACCCTGCATCGTCTCCGGCCCACAAATTTTATCCCGCGCCCGCTGCTGGCCAATAGGATGCCGCGTAACTGACACGGGCTGAATGGGTATTTTGGGCCAGCTTATTAAGCGTTGTGGCGATTCAAAGGGGGTGTGCAGACTAGGATAACCACCTAGCTTAACCGCTAGGCGCTCGCTCTGTTGTTACACAAAAATTATTTTCATCCTGAAGGCCAAAAATTCATTTCGTGTACTACTCTACTCGGTACCCCCCCCCCTATTCCCGGTGTATCCGTGTTATGTTCATGCAGCCCTTTCTCTGTTTGTACTGAATTTACGCCAACTATTGGGTAGGTTGGTATTGGGCAATCAAATTTATTAACACAGGGATTGCCACTGTGTACATATAATATATACAATATTCACATCTTGTGCACATCCAGGTACATCCAGATTACAGAGTGATGGACCACACTCTGGCTCATAATTGTTTATGGTGATGGCTGGGGGAGTGATCACATCTTGTCTCATGATGTTTGTCTTTCTCAAGCTGATTGTCAGTCCGAAGTCCATGCATGCCTTTGTAAAGCGGTTCATGAATTTGTGTAGCTCTTTCTCAGTGTGCGTGATGACTGCTGCATCATCCGCAAAGAGAAAGTCTCTAACGAGGGCCAGGCGGACGTTGGTATTAGCTTTTAGGCGAGACAACTTGAACAGTTTTCCGTGAGATCACGTGTGCATGTACAATCACTCTGTCGAAGATCCAAAGGCGTGCTTCAACACGGGGGCAAAGAATATCCCAAAGAGGGTTGGGGCGAGGACGCAACCCTGTTTGACGCCACTGGTAACGTTAAACATCTCGGAAGTAGAACCGTCATACAGGATTGTACCTCTCATATCATCGTGGAAAGACCTGATTACGCTGCAGAGCTTTGGGGGATCCTATCGTCGGTAGGATCATGAACAGTTCATCCCTGCTCACAAGGTCGAAGGCTTTGGTGAGATCGATGAAGGCAATGTACATCGGTTTCTTCTGTTTCCTGCATTTTTCGTGTAACTGTCGAAACGAAAAAATCATGTCACTAGTTGATCTATTTGCTCTGAAGCCACACTGGGATTCGTGGTAGACTCTGTCAGCAAGTATGTGTAGTCTGTTCAGGATGACACGTGCAAACAACTTGCCAACTACGCTCAGGAGTGAGATGCTTCTGTAATTGTTACAATCACTCCTGTCTGATTTGTTCTTGCAT
Organism: Paraescarpia echinospica; assembly: GCA_020002185.1. Taxonomy (NCBI): domain Eukaryota; kingdom Metazoa; phylum Annelida; class Polychaeta; order Sabellida; family Siboglinidae; genus Paraescarpia; species Paraescarpia echinospica. Next base: position 36,002 of record JAHLWY010000247.1, read on the forward strand.
AGTGTGTCGATGTTGGCATCCCTCACGTCTTGAGTCATGGCCCCTTCACTCCAACACTGACAAAGACGAACGTATAGGGGTTTGAGTACAGTGCTCTTGCCGCAATTTATGATTTCGGGTGGAATTCCATCGCCTCCAGGTGCTTTTCCACTGCAGAGGTTGTCAATAGCCTTGCTGAGTTCGTCCATTGTTGGTTCCTCGTCCAGCTCTGTTAAAATGGGCAGTCATTCTATGCCATCCATGACTGAGCTAGTAAGAGCATTCTCTCTGGAGTATAATTCTGAGTAGTTCTCTACCCACCTCTCCATTAGCTTTTTCCTGTCATGGATGGGCTCGCCTGTGGAGGACCTCAAGGAGACTGTCTTGCATTAAATAGGGCCTAAGGGTTTCTCGATGCCATCATACATGACCCCAGTGTGTCCCGTATCAGCTGACCTATGGCTGTCCTTGCATATCTGGCGCCAGTATTCGTTCGTACAGCGCCTAGCAGTCTGCTGGACTTTGCTTCTGGCTGTTCGGAGTACCTGGAGGATTGCTTGGCTGGGTGAGCGCTTGTGTTCTTCAAGGGTAGCACGCTTGGCCTCGATAATTGGAGTCACCACACTGCAGTTAGCCTCGAACCAATCATTTGTCTTCCTTGACTTGTTCTTTCCAAAGGCTGTGAATGCTGTATTTTGTACTGTGTCGCGTAGATGGTCCCATGTCTGAGTGGCAGTGTCAACTGGTAGACTGTTGTTCAGTGCATCCTCCAGTACATCGGACTGCCTTCGGGACACCATCTCCGGATATGCTGTCAGGGTTTTCTGCCTTAGACTTTTCGATGGGTGGGTATAGCCGCAAGGCAGCGGAGGTTTGGAATAAGAGTTTCCCTTCTCCTAGCAGGCGACCAGTCAAGGTTAACGAGCCACATCTGCCCGAAGCGTCTGGTTTTAAGGAGCCGTGTATACCCCTTTGCCCCTTCTCCTGTCAGTAAAGAACAATTCCGCCACGTGAAGGCCAGGACCTGGACTCGGCTGTCAGAGGCTTTCCGAGACGCACACCGTTGGGGCACTTAATAGGTAGTGAGAGCTTATCGTCACAACAACGCAGTCTTGGAATCATGTACATCCAATAGATTATGTAAAACGAATAGGTAGCATATACAAGAATCCCGGAGAGGTTCAATAAACCAGATGTATAGTTAAGTTCCAGAAAATACTTTATTATTGTTAATGTATTTTGTCAATGTTGATATGGCACATTTTTACATTATTGCAATTTATCCTAAGCAAACAGTGTGAATCACTTGTTTTCCAGAGGAAGTTTCACAACTGGAAGGAGACCTGAAGAAAGCAAATGATGAAGCGGATGCAATGAAAACAAAATTAGAAGGTACTTTACATGTAATATATGTTAGAACGTGCGGTCATTTCGATAAAAAACGTTGATAATACTACGCCGTTGTCATGTAATATGGACATAATCACATACGACAATCAACAGATACGGTCATATTCGTCTTAGCAACCATCTTCTAATTACATAGACGATTTGGCTACCCAAAAATGTTGTTAATATAAAACTGAAATTACAAAGCTTTATGAGCTGTGCAGTTTCCATTGGTGTTACAATTGTTAATCAAGTTACTAATCTCACGACGAACGAAGCGAATCTTCTCGGAACACAATTTCATTATTCACTTTCTAACAGATAATATACAATCTGTAACATCGGAAAACGGATTTCGTGTGAATTAGATCTTACACATTAAAAACATATTTTCTAGACTGAGAGCATATACAATCACCTTCGAAAATTGCACTTGTTTACTGCTGTTCAAATATGACGATGGTATTATTGTGCACACAATACATAACGCAAAGTGTCTGGTTGCCATTTTGGTCCATCCGCAACTGTTGATATGCTATCAGTCCAAAGAACAGTGATACATACTACAAACCTTCCAACGGCCACTATACTGTTATAGTAAATTAAAGAAGCAAGTGAGTGTATAACTACAAATACTGAGGATGCGTCGCAGGCAACGCGTGTGAAATGAGTTCATTCGATTCTCCGAACTGGAGTACAGCGTCCAGGACTAACTGCCGTACAGAAGTGTACTCAACAGGCAGGCAGTGTTCACTGTCACCTTTGTGTGCTTTGTCAGTTTTGTGTGCTCCGTCAGCATTTTACTTTCGTGTACTACTCTACTCGGTAACCCCCCCCCCTATTCCGGTGTATCCGTGTTATGTTCATGCAGCCCTTTCTCTGTTTGTACTGAATTTACGCCAACTATTGGGTAGGTTGGTATTGGGCAATCAAATTTATTAACACAGGGATTGCCACTGTGCACATATAATATATACAATATTCACATCTTGTGCATATCCAGGTACATCCAGATTACAGAGTGATGGACCACACATGTTATGTACGACACATTTCGTACATTTAGAATAATCATACTAGACATTTACCAAAAAACCCTTGATTGCTATTATATTAAATTACAGCATACCGACTGTAATATGCTTACAGTATATAAAACACAAGGGAAAAAGATACCTGGTGTGCAGACTGCACACCTTTCTATAGTACTAGCTACAGTAAATCAGCTTGATATATACAAAAGTGGGGGATAAAAACCCTCCCCTTTCTATAGTACTAGCTACAGTAAATCGGCTTGATATATACAAAACTGGGGGATATAAACCCCCCTATCATACAACATTCATGTAACATCCGTATTTAGTTATCTTGCATTATGTATGCTAATATGAAAGTAACTAACACACACTATACGTACAAAAGATACAACGGGTGGGTGGGTGGTATTCAAAATGTCGTAGTCAAATCTGAAGTTGTCACGATGGCGAAGCGAATTGAAGTGACGAGAAACCCTGCATCGTCTCCGGCCCACAAATTTTATCCCGCGCCCGCTGCTGGCCAATAGGATGCCGCGTAACTGACACGGGCTGAATGGGTATTTTGGGCCAGCTTATTAAGCGTTGAGGCGATTCAAAGGGGGTGTGCAGACTAGGATAACCACCTAGCTTAACCGCTAGGCGCTCGCTCTGTTGTTACACAAAAATTATTTTCATCCTGAAGGCCAAAAATTCATTTCGTGTACTACTCTACTCGGTACCCCCCCCCCCTATTCCCGGTGTATCCGTGTTATGTTCATGCAGCCCTTTCTCTGTTTGTACTGAATTTACGCCAACTATTGGGTAGGTTGGTATTGGGCAATCAAATTTATTAACACAGGGATTGCCACTGTGTACATATAATATATACAATATTCACATCTTGTGCACATCCAGGTACATCCAGATTACAGAGTGATGGACCACACTCTGGCTCATAATTGTTTATGGTGATGGCTGGGGGAGTGATCACATCTTGTCTCATGATGTTTGTCTTTCTCAAGCTGATTGTCAGTCCGAAGTCCATGCATGCCTTTGTAAAGCGGTTCATGAATTTGTGTAGCTCGTTCTCAGTGTGCGTGATGACTACTGCATCATCCGCAAAGAGAAAGTCTCTAACGAGGGCCAGGCGGACGTTGGTATTAGCTTTTAGGCGAGACAACTTGAACAGTTTTCCGTGAGCTCACGTGTGCATGTACAATCACTCTGTCGAAGATCCAAAGGCGTGCTTCAACACGGGGGCAAAGAATATCCCAAAGAGGGTTGGGGCGAGGACGCAACCCTGTTTGACGCCACTGGTAACGTTAAACATCTCGGAAGTAGAACCATCATACAGGATTGTACCTCTCATATCATCGTGGAAAGACCTGATTACGCTGCAGAGCTTTGGGGGATCCTATCGTCGGTAGGATCATGAACAGTTCATCCCTGCTCACAAGGTCGAAGGCTTTGGTGAGATCGATGAAGGCAATGTACATCGGTTTCTTCTGTTTCCTGCATTTTTCGTGTAACTGTCGAAACGAAAAAATCATGTCACTAGTTGATCTATTTGCTCTGAAGCCACACTGGGATTCGTGGTAGACTCTGTCAGCAAGTATGTGTAGTCTGTTCAGGATGACACGTGCAAACAACTTGCCAACTACGCTCAGGAGTGAGATGCTTCTGTAATTGTTACAATCACTCCTGTCTGATTTGTTCTTGCATAGTGTGTCGATGTTGGCATCCCTCACGTCTTGAGTCATGGCCCCTTCACTCCAACACTGACAAAGACGAACGTATAGGGGTTTGAGTACAGTGCTCTTGCCGCAATTTATGATTTCGGGTGGAATTCCATCGCCTCCAGGTGCTTTTCCACTGCAGAGGTTGTCAATAGCCTTGCTGAGTTCGTCCATTGTTGGTTCCTCGTCCAGCTCTGTTAAAATGGGCAGTCATTCTATGCCATCCATGACTGAGCTAGTAAGAGCATTCTCTCTGGAGTATAATTCTGAGTAGTTCTCTACCCACCTCTCCATTAGCTTTTTCCTGTCATGGATGGGCTCGCCTGTGGAGGACCTCAAGGAGACTGTCTTGCATTAAATAGGGCCTAAGGGTTTCTCGATGCCATCATACATGACCCCAGTGTGTCCCGTATCAGCTGACCTATGGATGTCCTTGCATATCTGGCGCCAGTATTCGTTCGTACAGCGCCTAGCAGTCTGCTGGACTTTGCTTCTGGCTGTTCGGAGTACCTGGAGGATTGCTTGGCTGGGTGAGCGCTTGTGTTCTTCAAGGGTAGCACGCTTGGCCTCGATAATTGGAGTCACCACACTGCAGTTAGCCTCGAACCAATCATTTGTCTTCCTTGACTTGTTCTTTCCAAAGGCTGTGAATGCAGTATTTTGTACTGTGTCGCGTAGATGGTCCCATGTCTGAGTGGCAGTGTCAACTGGTAGACTGTTGTTCAGTGCATCCTCCAGTACATCGGACTGCCTTCGGGACACCATCTCCGGATATGCTGTCAGGGTTTTCTGCCTTAGCCTTTTCCGTGAGTGGGTATAGCCGCAAGGCAGCGGAGGTTTGGAATAAGAGTTTCCCTTCTCCTAGCAGGCGACCAGTCAAGGTTAACGAGCCACATCTGCCCGAAGCGTCTGGTTTTAAGGAGCCGTGTATACCCCTTTGCCCCTTCTCTTGTCAGTAAAGAACAATTCCGCCACGTGAAGGCCAGGACCTGGACTCGGCTGTCAGAGGCTTTCCGAGACGCACACCGTTGGGGCACTTAATAGGTAGTGAGAGCTTATCGTCACAACAACGCAGTCTTGGAATCATGTACATCCAATAGATTATGTAAAACGAATAGGTAGCATATACAAGAATCCCGGAGAGGTTCAATAAACCAGATGTATAGTTAAGTTCCAGAAAATACTTGATTATTGTTAATGTATTTTGTCAATGTTGATATGGCACATTTTTACATTATTGCAATTTATCCTAAGCAAACAGTGTGAATCACTTGTTTTCCAGAGGAAGTTTCACAACTGAAAGGATACCTGAAGAAAGCAAATGATGAAGCGGATGCAATGAAAACAAAATTAGAAGGTACTTTACATGTAATATATGTTAGAACGTGCGGTCATTTCGATAAAAAAACGTTGATAATACTACGCCGTTGTCATGTAATATGGACATAATCACATACGACAATCAACAAATACGGTGGTCATATTCGTCATAGCAACCATCTTCTAATTACATAGACGATTTGGCTACCCAAAAATGTTGTTAATATAAAACTGAAATTACAAAGCTTTATGAGCTGTGCAGTTTCCATTGGTGTTACAATTGTTAATCAAGTTACTAATCTCACGACGAACGAAGCGAATCTTCTCGGAACACAATTTCATTATTCACTTTCTAACAGATAATATACAATCTGTAACATCGGAAAACGGATTTCGTGTGAATTAGATCTTACACATTAAAAACATATTTTCTAGACTGAGAGCATATACAATCACCTTCGAAAATTGCACTTGTTTACTGCTGTTCAAATATGACGATGGTATTATTGTGCACACAATACATAACGCAAAGTGTCTGGTTGCCATTTTGGTCCATCCGCAACTGTTGATATGCTATCAGTCCAAAGAACAGTGATACATACTACAAACCTTCCAACGGCCACTATACTGTTATAGTAAATTAAAGAAGCAAGTGAGTGTATAACTACAAATACTGAGGATGCGTCGCAGGCAACGCGTGTGAAATGAGTTCATTCGATTCTCCGAACTGGAGTACAGCGTCCAGGACTAACTGCCGTACAGAAGTGTACTCAACAGGCAGGCAGTGTTCACTGTCACCTTTGTGTGCTTTGTCAGTTTTGTGTGCTCCGTCAGCATTTTACTTTCGTGTACTACTCTACTCGGTAACACCCTCCCCCCCCCCCCCCCCCCCCCTATTCCGGTGTATCCGTGTTATGTTCATGCAGCCCTTTCTCTGTTTGTACTGAATTTACGCCAACTATTGGGTAGGTTGGTATTGGGCAATCAAATTTATTAACACAGGGATTGCCACTGTGCACATATAATATATACAATATTCACATCTTGTGCATATCCAGGTACATCCAGATTACAGAGTGATGGACCACACATGTTATGTACGACACATTTCGTACATTTAGAATAATCATACTAGACATTTACCAAAAAACCCTTGATTGCTATTATATTAAATTACAGCATACCGACTGTAATATGCTTACAGTATATAAAACACAAGGGAAAAAGATACCTGGTGTGCAGACTGCACACCTTTCTATAGTACTAGCTACAGTAAATCAGCTTGATATATACAAAAGTGGGGGATAAAAACCCTCCCCTTTCTATAGTACTAGCTACAGTAAATCGGCTTGATATATACAAAACTGGGGGATATAAACCCCCCTATCATACAACATTCATGTAACATCCGTATTTAGTTATCTTGCATTATGTATGCTAATATGAAAGTAACTAACACACACTATACGTACAAAAGATACAACGGGTGGGTGGGTGGTATTCAAAATGTCGTAGTCAAATCTGAAGTTGTCACGATGGCGAAGCGAATTGAAGTGACGAGAAACCCTGCATCGTCTCCGGCCCACAAATTTTATCCCGCGCCCGCTGCTGGCCAATAGGATGCCGCGTAACTGACACGGGCTGAATGGGTATTTTGGGCCAGCTTATTAAGCGTTGAGGCGATTCAAAGGGGGTGTGCAGACTAGGATAACCACCTAGCTTAACCGCTAGGCGCTCGCTCTGTTGTTACACAAAAATTATTTTCATCCTTAAGGCCAAAAATTCATTTCGTGTACTACTCTACTCGGTACCCCCCCCCCTATTTCCGGTGTATCCGTGTTATGTTCATGCAGCCCTTTCTCTGTTTGTACTGAATTTACGCCAACTATTGGGTAGGTTGGTATTGGGCAATCAAATTTATTAACACAGGGATTGCCACTGTGTACATATAATATATACAATATTCACATCTTGTGCACATCCAGGTACATCCAGATTACAGAGTGATGGACCACACTCTGGCTCATAATTGTTTATGGTGATGGCTGGGGGAGTGATCACATCTTGTCTCATGATGTTTGTCTTTCTCAAGCTGATTGTCAGTCCGAAGTCCATGCATGCCTTTGTAAAGCGGTTCATGAATTTGTGTAGCTCGTTCTCAGTGTGCGTGATGACTACTGCATCATCCGCAAAGAGAAAGTCTCTAACGAGGGCCAGGCGGACGTTGGTATTAGCTTTTAGGCGAGACAACTTGAACAGTTTTCCGTGAGATCACGTGTGCATGTACAATCACTCTGTCGAAGATCCAAAGGCGTGCTTCAACACGGGGGCAAAGAATATCCCAAAGAGGGTTGGGGCGAGGACGCAACCCTGTTTGACGCCACTGGTAACGTTAAACATCTCGGAAGTAGAACCATCATACAGGATTGTACCTCTCATATCATCGTGGAAAGACCTGATTACGCTGCAGAGCTTTGGGGGATCCTATCGTCGGTAGGATCATGAACAGTTCATCCCTGCTCACAAGGTCGAAGGCTTTGGTGAGATCGATGAAGGCAATGTACATCGGTTTCTTCTGTTTCCTGCATTTTTCGTGTAACTGTCGAAACGAAAAAATCATGTCACTAGTTGATCTATTTGCTCTGAAGCCACACTGGGATTCGTGGTAGACTCTGTCAGCAAGTATGTGTAGTCTGTTCAGGATGACACGTGCAAACAACTTGCCAACTACGCTCAGGAGTGAGATGCTTCTGTAATTGTTACAATCACTCCTGTCTCATTTGTTCTTGCATAGTGTGTCGATGTTGGCATCCCTCACGTCTTGAGTCATGGCCCCTTCACTCCAACACTGACAAAGACGAACGTATAGGGGTTTGAGTACAGTGCTCTTGCCGCAATTTATGATTTCGGGTGGAATTCCATCGCCTCCAGGTGCTTTTCCACTGCAGAGGTTGTCAATAGCCTTGCTGAGTTCGTCCATTGTTGGTTCCTCGTCCAGCTCTGTTAAAATGGGCAGTCATTCTATGCCATCCATGACTGAGCTAGTAAGAGCATTCTCTCTGGAGTATAATTCTGAGTAGTTCTCTACCCACCTCTCCATTAGCTTTTTCCTGTCATGGATGGGCTCGCCTGTGGAGGACCTCAAGGAGACTGTCTTGCATTAAATAGGGCCTAAGGGTTTCTCGATGCCATCATACATGACCCCAGTGTGTCCCGTATCAGCTGACCTATGGATGTCCTTGCATATCTGGCGCCAGTATTCGTTCGTACAGCGCCTAGCAGTCTGCTGGACTTTGCTTCTGGCTGTTCGGAGTACCTGGAGGATTGCTTGGCTGGGTGAGCGCTTGTGTTCTTCAAGGGTAGCACGCTGGGCCTCGATAATTGGAGTCACCACACTGCAGTTAGCCTCGAACCAATCATTTGTCTTCCTTGACTTGTTCTTTCCAAAGGCTGTGAATGCAGTATTTTGTACTGTGTCGCGTAGATGGTCCCATGTCTGAGTGGCAGTGTCAACTGGTAGACTGTTGTTCAGTGCATCCTCCAGTACATCGGACTGCCTTCGGGACACCATCTCCGGATATGCTGTCAGGGTTTTCTGCCTTAGCCTTTTCCGTGAGTGGGTATAGCCGCAAGGCAGCGGAGGTTTGGAATAAGAGTTTCCCTTCTCCTAGCAGGCGACCAGTCAAGGTTAACGAGCCACATCTGCCCGAAGCGTCTGGTTTTAAGGAGCCGTGTATACCCCTTTGCCCCTTCTCTTGTCAGTAAAGAACAATTCCGCCACGTGAAGGCCAGGACCTGGACTCGGCTGTCAGAGGCTTTCCGAGACGCACACCGTTGGGGCACTTAATAGGTAGTGAGAGCTTATCGTCACAACAACGCAGTCTTGGAATCATGTACATCCAATAGATTATGTAAAACGAATAGGTAGCATATACAAGAATCCCGGAGAGGTTCAATAAACCAGATGTATAGTTAAGTTCCAGAAAATACTTGATTATTGTTAATGTATTTTGTCAATGTTGATATGGCACATTTTTACATTATTGCAATTTATCCTAAGCAAACAGTGTGAATCACTTGTTTTCCAGAGGAAGTTTCACAACTGAAAGGATACCTGAAGAAAGCAAATGATGAAGCGGATGCAATGAAAACAAAATTAGAAGGTACTTTACATGTAATATATGTTAGAACGTGCGGTCATTTCGATAAAAAAACGTTGATAATACTACGCCGTTGTCATGTAATATGGACATAATCACATACGACAATCAACAAATACGGTGGTCATATTCGTCATAGCAACCATCTTCTAATTACATAGACGATTTGGCTACCCAAAAATGTTGTTAATATAAAACTGAAATTACAAAGCTTTATGAGCTGTGCAGTTTCCATTGGTGTTACAATTGTTAATCAAGTTACTAATCTCACGACGAACGAAGCGAATCTTCTCGGAACACAATTTCATTATTCACTTTCTAACAGATAATATACAATCTGTAACATCGGAAAACGGATTTCGTGTGAATTAGATCTTACACATTAAAAACATATTTTCTAGACTGAGAGCATATACAATCACCTTCGAAAATTGCACTTGTTTACTGCTGTTCAAATATGACGATGGTATTATTGTGCACACAATACATAACGCAAAGTGTCTGGTTGCCATTTTGGTCCATCCGCAACTGTTGATATGCTATCAGTCCAAAGAACAGTGATACATACTACAAACCTTCCAACGGCCACTATACTGTTATAGTAAATTAAAGAAGCAAGTGAGTGTATAACTACAAATACTGAGGATGCGTCGCAGGCAACGCGTGTGAAATGAGTTCATTCGATTCTCCGAACTGGAGTACAGCGTCCAGGACTAACTGCCGTACAGAAGTGTACTCAACAGGCAGGCAGTGTTCACTGTCACCTTTGTGTGCTTTGTCAGTTTTGTGTGCTCCGTCAGCATTTTACTTTCGTGTACTACTCTACTCGGTAACCCCCCCCCCTATTCCGGTGTATCCGTGTTATGTTCATGCAGCCCTTTCTCTGTTTGTACTGAATTTACGCCAACTATTGGGTAGGTTGGTATTGGGCAATCAAATTTATTAACACAGGGATTGCCACTGTGCACATATAATATATACAATATTCACATCTTGTGCATATCCAGGTACATCCAGATTACAGAGTGATGGACCACACATGTTATGTACGACACATTTCGTACATTTAGAATAATCATACTAGACATTTACCAAAAAACCCTTGATTGCTATTATATTAAATTACAGCATACCGACTGTAATATGCTTACAGTATATAAAACACAAGGGAAAAAGATACCTGGTGTGCAGACTGCACACCTTTCTATAGTACTAGCTACAGTAAATCAGCTTGATATATACAAAAGTGGGGGATAAAAACCCTCCCCTTTCTATAGTACTAGCTACAGTAAATCGGCTTGATATATACAAAACTGGGGGATATAAACCCCCCTATCATACAACATTCATGTAACATCCGTATTTAGTTATCTTGCATTATGTATGCTAATATGAAAGTAACTAACACACACTATACGTACAAAAGATACAACGGGTGGGTGGGTGGTATTCAAAATGTCGTAGTCAAATCTGAAGTTGTCACGATGGCGAAGCGAATTGAAGTGACGAGAAACCCTGCATCGTCTCCGGCCCACAAATTTTATCCCGCGCCCGCTGCTGGCCAATAGGATGCCGCGTAACTGACACGGGCTGAATGGGTATTTTGGGCCAGCTTATTAAGCGTTGAGGCGATTCAAAGGGGGTGTGCAGACTAGGATAACCACCTAGCTTAACCGCTAGGCGCTCGCTCTGTTGTTACACAAAAATTATTTTCATCCTTAAGGCCAAAAATTCATTTCGTGTACTACTCTACTCGGTACCCCCCCCCCTATTTCCGGTGTATCCGTGTTATGTTCATGCAGCCCTTTCTCTGTTTGTACTGAATTTACGCCAACTATTGGGTAGGTTGGTATTGGGCAATCAAATTTATTAACACAGGGATTGCCACTGTGTACATATAATATATACAATATTCACATCTTGTGCACATCCAGGTACATCCAGATTACAGAGTGATGGACCACACTCTGGCTCATAATTGTTTATGGTGATGGCTGGGGGAGTGATCACATCTTGTCTCATGATGTTTGTCTTTCTCAAGCTGATTGTCAGTCCGAAGTCCATGCATGCCTTTGCAAAGCGGTTCATGAATTTGTGTAGCTCGTTCTCAGTGTGCGTGATGACTGCTGCATCATCCGCAAAGAGAAAGTCTCTAACGAGGGCTAGGCGGACGTTGGTATTAGCTTTTAGGCGAGACAACTTGAACAGTTTTCCGTGAGATCACGTGTGCATGTACAATCACTCTGTCGAAGATCCAAAGGCGTGCTTCAACACGGGGGCAAAGAATATCCCAAAGAGGGTTGGGGCGAGGACGCAACCCTGTTTGACGCCACTGGTAACGTTAAACATCTCGGAAGTAGAACCGTCATACAGGATTGTACCTCTCATATCATCGTGGAAAGACCTGATTACGCTGCAGAGCTTTCGGGGATCCTATCGTCGGTAGGATCACGAACAGTTCATCCCTTTTCCCAATGTCGAAGGCAATGGTGAGATCGATGAAGGCAATGTACATCGGTTTCTTCTGTTTCCTGCATTTTTCGTGTAACTGTCGAAACGAAAAAATCATGTCACTAGTTGATCTATTTGCTCTGAAGCCACACTGGGATTCGTGGTAGACTCTGTCAGCAAGTATGTGTAGTCTGTTCAGGATGACACGTGCAAACAACTTGCCAACTACGCTCAGGAGTGAGATGCTTCTGTAATTGTTACAATCACTCCTGTCTGATTTGTTCTTGCATAGTGTGTCGATGTTGGCATCCCTCACGTCTTGAGTCATGGCCCCTTCACTCCAACACTGACAAAGACGAACGTATAGGGGTTTGAGTACAGTGCTCTTGCCGCAAATTATGATTTCGGGTGGAATTCCATCGCCTCCAGGTGCTTTTCCACTGCAGAGGTTGTCAATAGCCTTGCTGAGTTCGTCCATTGTTGGTTCCTCGTCCAGCTCTGTTAAAATGGGCAGTCTTTCTATGCCATCCATGACTGAGCTAGTAAGAGCATTCTCTCTGGAGTATAATTCTGAGTAGTTCTCTACCCACCTCTCCATTAGCTTTTTCCTGTCATGGATGGGCTCGCCTGTGGAGGACCTCAAGGAGACTGTCTTGCATTAAATAGGGCCTAAGGGTTTCTCGATGCCATCATACATGACCCCAGTGTGTCCCGTATCAGCTGACCTATGGATGTCCTTGCATATCTGGCGCCAGTATTCGTTCGTACAGCGCCTAGCAGTCTGCTGGACTTTGCTTCTGGCTGTCCGGATTACCTGGAGGATTGCTTGGCTGGGTGAGCGCTTGTGTTCTTCAAGGGTAGCACGCTTGGCCTCGATAATTGGAGTCATCACACTGCAGTTAGCCTCGAACCAATCATTTGTCTTCCTTGACTTCTTCTTTCCAAAGACTGTGAATGCAGTATTTTGTACTGTGTCGCGTAGATGGTCCCATGTCTGAGTGGCAGTGTCAACTGGTAGACTGTTGTTCAGTGCATCCTCCAGTACATCGGACTGCCTTCGGGACTCCATCTCCGGATATGCTGTCAGGGTTTTCTGCCTCAGCCTTTTCCGTGAGTGGGTATAGCCGCAAGGCAGCGGAGGTTTGGAATAAGAGTTTCCCTTCTCCTTGCAGGCGACCAGTCAAGGTTAACGAGCCACATCTGCCCGAAGCGTCTGGTTTTAAGGCGCCGTGTATACCCCTTTTCCCCTTCTCCTGTCAGTAAAGAACAATTCCGCCACGTCAAGGCCAGGACCTGGGCTCGGCTGTCAGAGGCTTTCCGAGACGCACACTGTTGGGGCACTTAATAGGTAGTGAGAGCTTATCCTCACAACAACGCAGTCTTGGAATCATGTACATCTAATAGATTATGTAAAACGAATAGGTAACATATAAAAGAATCCCGGAGAGGTTCAATAAACCAGATGTATAGTTAAGTTCCAGAAAATACTATATTATTGTTAATGTATTTTGTCAATGTTGATATGGCACATTTTTACATTATTGCAATTTATCCTAAGCAAACAGTGTGAATCACTTGTTTTCCAGAGGAAGTTTCACAACTGAAAGGAGAACTGAAGAAAGCAAATGATGAAGCGGATACAATGAAAACAAAATTAGAAGGTACTTTACATGTAATATATGTTAGAACGTGCGGTAATTTCGTTAAAAAGACGTTGATAATACTACGCCGTTGTGATGTAATATGGACATAATCACATACGACAATCAACAGATACGGTCATATTCGTCATAGCAACCATATTCTAATTACATAGACGATTTGGCTACCCAAAAATGTTGTTAATATAAAACTGAAATTACAAAGCTTTACGAGCTGTGCAGTTTCCATTGGTGTTACAATTGTTAATCAAGTTACTAATCTCACGATGAACGAAGCGAATCTTCTCGGAACACAGATAATATACAATATGCAACATCGCAAAACTGATTTCGTGTGAACTAGATCTTACACATTAAAAAAATATTTTCTAGAATGAGAGCATATACAATCACCTACGAAAATTGCACTTGTTTACTGCTGTTCAAATATGGCGATGGTATTATTGTGCACACAATACATAACGCAACGTGTCTGCTAGCCATTTTGATCAATCCGCAACTGTTGATTTGCTATCAGTCCAAAGAACAGTGTTACATACTACAAACCTTCCAACGGCCACAATACTGTTATAGTAAATTAAAGAAGCAAGTGAGTGGATAACTATAAATACTGAAGATGCGTCGCAGGCAGCGCGACTAAAATGAGTTCATACGATTCTCCGGAGTGGAGTAAAGCGTCCAGGACTCACTGCCGTACAGAAATGTACTCAACACGCAGGCAGTGTTCACTGTCACCTTTGTGTGCTTTGTCAGTTTTGTGTGCTCCGTCAGCATTTTAATTTGTTGTTCCACACTCTCTTTGTAAGCCGGGTAAGTGTTGAAGCTGCTCTCCCAATCCTTCTACTGATATCTGCTTCTAAGGAGAGGTTTTCGGGAATGGTGGACACGGGGTAGGTGAAGAGGTGGAGGATCTCTAGCTCATAATTGTTAATGGTGATGGCTGGGGGAGTGATCACATCTTGTCTCATGATGTATGTCTTTCTCAAACTGATTGTCAGTCCGAAGCCCATGCATGCCTTTGTAAAGCGGTTCATGAATTTGTGTAGCTCGTTTTCAGTGTGCGTGGAGACTGCTGCATCATCCGCAAAGAGATGGTCTCTAACGAGGGCCAGGCGGACGTTGTTATTAGCTTTTAGGCGAGACAACTTGAATAGTTTTCCGTCAAATCAATTGTGCATGTACACTCACTCTGTCGAAGATCCAAAGGCGTGCTTCAGCATAGGGGCAAAGAATATCCCAAAGAGGATTGGGGCGAGGACGCAACCTTGTTTGACGCCACTGGTAACGTTAAACATCTCGGAAGTAGAACCGTCATACAGGATTGTACCTCTCATATCATCGTGGAAAGACCTGATTACGCTGCAGAGCTTTGGGGATCCTATCGTCGGTAGGATCTTGAACAGTTCATCCTTGCTCACAAGGTCGAAGGCTTTGGTGAGATCGATGAAGGCAATGAACATCGGTTTCTTCTGTTTCCTGCATTTCTCCTGTGAATGTCGAAACGAAAAAATCATGTCACTAGTTGATCTATTTGCTCTGAAGCCACCCTGGGATTCGTGGTAGACACTGTCAGCGAGTATGTGTAGTCTGTTCAAGATGACACGAGCAAACAACTTGCCAACTACGCTCAGGAGTGAGATGCTTCTGTAATTGTTAGAATCACTCCTGTCTCATTTGTTCTTGCATACTGTGTCGATGTTGGCATCCCTCATGTCTTGAGTCATGGCCCCTTCACTCCAACACTGACAAAGACGAACGTATAGGGGTTTCAGTAGAGAGCTCTTGCAGCAATTGATGATTTCGGGTGGAATTCCATCGCCTCCAGGTGCTTTTCCACTGGAGAGGTTGTCAATAGCCTTGCTGAGTTCGTCCAGTGTTGGTTCCTCGTCCAGCTCTGTTAGAATGGGCAGACATTCTTTGCCATCCATGGCTGAGCTAGCAACAGCATTCTCTCCTGAGTATAATTCTGAGTAGTACTCTACCCACCTCTCCATTAGCTTTTTCCTGTCATGGATGGGCTCGCTTGTGGAGGACCTCAAGGAGACTGTCTTGCATTAAATAGGGCTTAAGGGTTTCTTGGTGCCATCATACATTGCCCCAGTGTGGCCTATGTGACCTATGGTTGTCCTTGCATATCTGGCGCCAGTATTCGTTCGTACAGCGTCTAGCAGTCTGCTGGACTTTGCTTCTGGCTGTTCGGAGTACCTGGACGATTGCTTGGCTGGGTGAGCGCTTGTGTACGTCAAGGGTTGCACGCTTGGCCTCGATAATTGTAGTCATCACACTGCAGTTAGCCTCGAAAAAATCATTTGTCTTCCTTG
Organism: Paraescarpia echinospica; assembly: GCA_020002185.1. Taxonomy (NCBI): domain Eukaryota; kingdom Metazoa; phylum Annelida; class Polychaeta; order Sabellida; family Siboglinidae; genus Paraescarpia; species Paraescarpia echinospica. The sequence goes on from JAHLWY010000247.1 coordinate 52,035, forward strand.
ACTTCTTCTTTCCAAAGACTGTGAATGCAATATTTTGTACTGTGTCGCGTAGATGGTCCCATGTCTGAGTGGCAGTGTCAAGTGGTAGACTGTTGTTCAGTGCATCCTCCAGTACATCGGACTTCCTTCGGGACTCCGTCTCCGGATATGCTGTCAGGGTTTTCTGCCTTAGCCTTTTCCGTGAGTGGGTATAGCCGCAAGGCAGCGGAGGTTTGGAATAAGCGTTTCCCTTATCCTAGACAGGCGTCCAGTCAAGGTTAACGAGCCCCATCTGCCCGAAGCGTCTGGTTTTAAGGCGTCGTGTATACGCCTTTGCCCCTTCTCCTGTCAGTAAAGAACAATTCCGCCACGTGAAGGCCAGGACCTGGACTGTCAGAGGCTTTCCGAGACGCACACTGTTGGGGCACTTAATAGGTAGTGAGAGCTTATCCTCACAACAACGCAGTCTTGGAATCATGTACATCTAATAGATTATGTAAAACGAATAGGTAGCATATACCAGAATCCCGGAGACGTTCAATAAACCAGATGTACAGTCAAGTTCCAGAAAATACTATGTTATTGTTAATGTATTTTGTCAATGATGATATGACACATTTTTACAGTATTGCAATTGATCCTAAGCAAACGATGTGAATCACTTGTTTTCCAGAGGAAGTTTCACAACTGAAAGGAGACTTGAAGAAAGCAAATGATGAAGCGGATGCAATGAAAACAAAATTACAAGGTACTTTACATATAATATATTTTGTAACGTGCGGTCATTTCGTTAAAAAGACATTGATAATACTACGCCGTTGTCATATAATATGGACTTAATCACATACGACAATCAACAAATACGGTGGTCATATTCGTCATAGCAACCATATTCTAATTACATAGACGATTTGGCTACCCAAAAATGTTGTTAATATAAAACAGAAATTACAAAGCTTTAGGAGCTGTGCAGTTTCCATTGGTGTTACAATTGTTAATCAAGTTACTAATTTCACGATAAACGAAGCGAATCTTCTCGGAACACAATTTCATTATTCACTTTCTAACAGATAATATACAATATGCAACATCGGAAAACTGATTTCGTGTGAATTAGATCTTACACATTAAAAACATATTTTCTAGAATGAGAGCATATACAACCACCTTCTGAAATTGCACTTGTTTACTGCTGTTCAAATATGGCGATGGTATTATTGTGCACACAATACATAACGCAAAGTGTCTGGTAGCCGTTTTGATCAATCCGCAACTGTTGATTTGCTATCAGTCCAAAGATCAGTGTTACATACTACAAACCTTCCAACGGCCACAATACTGTTTTAGTAAATTAAAGAAGCAAGTGAGTGTATAACTACAAATACTGAGGATGCGTCGCAGGCAGCGCGAGTAAAATGATTTCATTCGATTCTCCGAAGTGGAGTACAGCGTCCAGGACTCACAGCCGTACAGAAATGTACTCAACACACAGGCAGTGTTCACTGTCACCTTTGTGTGCTTTGTCAGTTTGTGTGCTCCGTCACCATTTTAATGTGTTGTTCCACACTCTCTTTGTAAGCCGGGCAAGTGTTGAGGCTGCTCTCCCAATCCTTCTGCTGATATCTGCTTCTAAGGAGAGGTTTTCGGGAATGGTGGATCCGAGGTAGGCGAAGAGGTGGAGGACCTCTAGCTCATAATTGTTAATGGTGATGGCTGGGGGAGTGATCACATCTTGTCTCATGATGTTTGTCTTTCTCAAACTGATTGTCAGTCCGAAGTCCATGCATGCCTTTGTAAAGCGGTTCATGAATTTGTGTAGCTCGTTTTCAGTGTGCGTGATGACTGCTGCATCATCCGCAAAGAGAAGGTCTCTAACGAGGGCCAGGCGGACGTTGGTATTAGCTTTTAGGCGAGACAACTTGAATAGTTTTCCGTCAAATCAAGTGTGCATGTACACTCACTCTGTCGAAGATCCAAAGGCGTGCTTTAGCATAGGGGCAAAGAATATCCCAAAGAGGGTTGGGGTGAGGACGCAACCTTGTTTGACGCCACTGGTAACGTTAAACATCTCGGAAGTAGAACCACAAACAGGATTGTACCTCACATATCATCGTGGAAAGACCTGATTACGCTGCAGAGCTTTGGGGGATCCTATCGTCGGTAGGATCTTGAACAGTTCATCCCTGCTCACAAGGTCGCAAGCTTTGGTGAGATCGATGAAGGCAATGTACATCGGTTTCTTCTGTTTCCTGCATTTCTCCTGTGACTGTCGAAACGAAAAAAATCATGTCACTAGTTGATCTATTTGCTCTGAAGCCACACTGGGATTCGTGGTAGACTCTCTCAGCGAGTATGTGTAGCCTGTTCAGAATGACATGAGCAAACAACTTGCCAACTACGCTCAGGAGTGAGATGCTTCTGTAATTGTTAGAATCACTCCTGTCTCATTTGTTCTTGTATAGTGTGTCGATGTTGGCATCCCTCATGTCTTGAGGCATGGCCCCTTCACTCCAGCACTGACAAAGAAGTGTTGGGGTTTGAGTAGAGTGCTCTTGCCGGAATTGATGATTTCGGGTGGAATTCCATCGCCTCCAGGTGCTTTCCCACTGGAGAGGTTGTCAATAGCCTTCCTGAGTTCGTCCAGTGTTGGTTCCTCGTCCAGCTCTGTTAGAATGGGCAGACATTCTTTGCCATCCATGGCTGAGCTAGCAACAGCATTCCCTCCGGAGTATAATTCTGAGTAGTACTCTACCCACCTCTCCATTAGCTTTTTCCTGTCATGGATGGGCTCGCTTGTGGAGGACCTCAAGGAGACTGTCTTGGATTAAATAGGGCTTAAGGGTTTCTTGATGCCATCATACATGGCCCCAGTGTGGCCTATGTGACCTATGGTTGTCCTTGCATATCTGGCGCCAGTATTCGTTCGTACAGCGCCTAGCAGTCTGCTGGACTTTGCTTCTGGCTGTTCGGAGTACCTGGAGGATTGCTTGGCTGGGTGAGCGCTTGTGTTCGTCAAGGGTTGCACGCTTGGCCTCGATAATTGTAGTCATCACACTGCAGTTAGCCTCGAAAAAATCATTTGTCTTCCTTGACTTCTTCTTTCCAAAGACTGTGAATGCAATAGTTTGTACTGTGTCGCGTAGATGGTCCCATGTCTGAGTGGCAGTGTCAAGTGGTAGACTGTTGTTCAGTGCATCCTTCAGTACATCGGACTTCCTTCGGGACTCCGTCTCCGGATATGCTGTCAGGGTTTTCTGCCTTAGCCTTTTCCGTGAGTGGGTATAGCCGCAAGGCAGCGGAGGTTTGGAATAAGAGTTTCCCTTATCCTAGACAGGCGTCCAGTCAAGGTTAACGAGCCCCATCTGCCCGAAGCGTCTGGTTTTAAGGCGTCGTGTATACGCCTTTGCCCCTTCTCCTGTCAGTAAAGAACAATTCCGCCACGTGAAGGCCAGGACCTGGACTGTCAGAGGCTTTCCGAGACGCACACTGTTGGGGCACTTAATAGGTAGTGAGAGCTTATCCTCACAACAACGCAGTCTTGGAATCATGTACATCTAATAGATTATGTAAAACGAATAGGTAGCATATACCAGAATCCCGGAGATGTTCAATAAACCAGATGTACAGTCAAGTTCCAGAAAATACTATGTTATTGTTAATGTATTTTGTCAATGATGATAAGACACATTTTTACAGTATTGCAATTGATCCTAAGCAAACGATGTGAATCACTTGTTTTCCAGAGGAAGTTTCACAACTGAAAGGAGACTTGAAGAAAGCAAATGATGAAGCGGATGCAATGAAAACAAAATTACAAGGTACTTTACATATAATATATTTTGTAACGTGCGGTCATTTCGTTAAAAAGACATTGATAATACTACGCCGTTGTCATATAATATGGACTTAATCACATACGACAATCAACAAATACAGTGGTCATATTCGTCATAGCAACCATCTTCTAATTACATAGACGATTTGGCTACCCAAAAATGTTGTTAATATAAAACAGAAATTACAAAGCTTTAGGAGCTGTGCAGTTTCCATTGGTGTTACAATTGTTAATCAAGTTACTAATTTCACGATAAACGAAGCGAATCTTCTCGGAACACAATTTCATTATTCACTTTCTAACAGATAATATACAATATGCAACATCGGAAAACTGATTTCGTGTGAATTAGATCTTACACATTAAAAACATATTTTCTAGAATGAGAGCATATACAACCACCTTCTGAAATTGCACTTGTTTACTGCTGTTCAAATATGGCGATGGTATTATTGTGCACACAATACATAACGCAAAGTGTTTGGTAGCCGTTTTGATCAATCCGCAACTGTTGATTTGCTATCAGTCCAAAGAACAGTGTTACATACTACAAACCTTCCAACGGCCACAATACTGTTTTAGTAAATTAAAGAAGCAAGTGAGTGGATAACTACAAATACTGAAGATGCGTCGCAGGCAGCGCGAGTAAAATGATTTCATTCGATTCTCCGAAGTGGAGTACAGCGTCCAGGACTCACAGCCGTACAGAAATGTACTCAACACGCAGGCAGTGTTCACTGTCAACTTTGTGTGCTTTGTCAGTTTGTGTGCTCCGTCACCATTTTAATGTGTTGTTCCACACTCTCATTGTAAGCCGGGCAAGTGTTGAGGCTGCTCTCCCAATCCTTCTGCTGATATCTGCTTCTAAGGAGAGGTTTTCGGAAATAGTGGACCCGAGGTAGGCGAAGAGGTGGAGGACCTCTAGCTCATAATTGTTAATGGTGATGGCTGGGGGAGTGATCACATCTTGTCTCATGATGTTTGTCTTTCTCAAGCTGATTGTCAGTCCGAAGTCCATGCATGCCTTTGTAAAGCGGTTCATGAATTTGTGTAGCTCGTTTTCAGTGTGCATGATGACTGCTGCATCATCCGCAAAGAGAAGGTCTCTAACGAGGTCCAGGTGGACGTTGGTATTAGCTTTTAGGCGAGACAACTTGAATAGTTTTCCGTCAAATCAAGTGTGCATGTACACTCACTCTGTCGAAGATCCAATGGCGTGCTTTAGCATAGGGGCAAAGAATATCCCAAAGAGGGTTGGGGCGAGGACGCAACCTTGTTTGACGCCACTGGTAACGTTAAACATCTCGGAAGTAGAACCACAAACAGGATTGTACCTCACATATCATCGTGGAAAGACCTGATTACGCTGCAGAGCTTTGGGGGATCCTATCGTCGGTAGGATCTTGAACAGTTCATCCCTGCTCACAAGGTCGAAGGCTTTGGTGAGATCGATGAAGGCAATGAACATCGGTTTCTTCTGTTTCCTGCATTTCTCCTGTGAATGTCGAAACGAAAAAATCATGTCACTAGTTGATCTATTTGCTCTGAAGCCACACTGGGATTCGTGGTAGACACTGTCAGCGAGTATGTGTAGCCTGTTCAGAATGACATGAGCAAACAACTTGCCAACTACGCTCAGGAGTGAGATGCTTCTGTAATTGTTAGAATCACTCCTGTCTTATTTGTTCTTGCATAGTGTGTCGATGTTGGCATCCCTCATGTCTTCAGTCATGGCCCCTTCACTCCAACACTGACAAAGACGAACGTATAGGGGTTTCAGTAGAGAGCTCTTGCAGCAATTGATGATTTCGGGTGGAATTCCATCGCCTCCAGGTGCTTTTCCACTGGAGAGGTTGTCAATAGCCTTGCTGAGTTCGTCCAGTGTTGGTTCCTCGTCCAGCTCTGTTAGAATGGGCAGACATTCTTTGCCATCCATGGCTGAGCTAGCAACAGCATTCTCTCCTGAGTATAATTCTGAGTAGTACTCTACCCACCTCTCCATTAGCTTTTTCCTGTCATGGATGGGCTCGCTTGTGGAGGACCTCAAGGAGACTGTCTTGGATTAAATAGGGCTTAAGGGTTTCTTGATGCCATCATACATGGCCCCAGTGTGGCCTATGTGACCTATGGTTGTCCTTGCATATCTGGCGCCAGTATTCGTTCGTACAGCGCCTAGCAGTCTGCTGGACTTTGCTTCTGGCTGTTCGGAGTACCTGGAGGATTGCTTGGCTGGGTGAGCGCTTGTGTTCGTCAAGGGTTGCACGCTTGGCCTCGATAATTGTAGTCATCACACTGCAGTTAGCCTCGAAAAAATCATTTGTCTTCCTTGACTTCTTCTTTCCAAAGACTGTGAATGCAATAGTTTGTACTGTGTCGCGTAGATGGTCCCATGTCTGAGTGGCAGTGTCAAGTGGTAGACTGTTGTTCAGTGCATCCTTCAGTACATCGGACTTCCTTCGGGACTCCGTCTCCGGATATGCTGTCAGGGTTTTCTGCCTTAGCCTTTTCCGTGAGTGGGTATAGCCGCAAGGCAGCGGAGGTTTGGAATAAGAGTTTCCCTTATCCTAGACAGGCGTCCAGTCAAGGTTAACGAGCCCCATCTGCCCGAAGCGTCTGGTTTTAAGGCGTCGTGTATACGCCTTTGCCCCTTCTCCTGTCAGTAAAGAACAATTCCGCCACGTGAAGGCCAGGACCTGGACTGTCAGAGGCTTTCCGAGACGCACACGGTTGGGGCACTTAATAGGTAGTGAGAGCTTATCCTCACAACAACGCAGTCTTGGAATCATGTACATCTAATAGATTATGTAAAACGAATAGGTAGCATATACAAGAATCCCGGAGACGTTCAATAAACCAGATGTACAGTCAAGTTCCAGAAAATACTATGTTATTGTTAATGTATTTTGTCAATGATGATATGACACATTTTTACAGTATTGCAATTGATCCTAAGCAAACGATGTGAATCACTTGTTTTCCAGAGGAAGTTTCACAACTGAAAGGAGACTTGAAGAAAGCAAATGATGAAGCGGATGCAATGAAAACAAAATTACAAGGTACTTTACATATAATATATTTTGTAACGTGCGGTCATTTCGTTAAAAAGACATTGATAATACTACGCCGTTGTCATATAATATGGACTTAATCACATACGACAATCAACAAATACGGTGGTCATATTCGTCATAGCAACCATCTTCTAATTACATAGACGATTTGGCTACCCAAAAATGTTGTTAATATAAAACAGAAATTACAAAGCTTTAGGAGCTGTGCAGTTTCCATTGGTGTTACAATTGTTAATCAAGTTACTAATTTCACGATAAACGAAGCGAATCTTCTCGGAACACAATTTCATTATTCACTTTCTAACAGATAATATACAATATGCAACATCGGAAAACTGATTTCGTGTGAATTAGATCTTACACATTAAAAACATATTTTCTAGATTGAGAGCATATACAACCACCTTCTGAAATTGCACTTGTTTACTGCTGTTCAAATATGGCGATGGTATTATTGTGCACACAATACATAACGCAAAGTGTCTGGTAGCCGTTTTGATCAATCCGCAACTGTTGATTTGCTATCAGTCCAAAGAACAGTGTTACATACTACAAACCTTCCAACGGCCACAATACTGTTTTAGTAAATTAAAGAAGCAAGTGAGTGTATAACTACAAATACTGAGGATGCGTCGCAGGCAGCGCGAGTAAAATGATTTCATTCGATTCTCCGAAGTGGAGTACAGCGTCCAGGACTCACAGCCGTACAGAAATGTACTCAACACGCAGGCAGTGTTCACTGTCACCTTTGTGTGCTTTGTCAGTTTGTGTGCTCCGTCACCATTTTAATGTGTTGTTCCACACTCTCTTTGTAAGCCGGGCAAGTGTTGAAGCTGCTCTCCCAATCCTTCTGCTGATATCTGCTTCTAAGGAGAGGTTTTCGGAAATAGTGGACCCGAGGTAGGCGAAGAGGTGGAGGACCTCTAGCTCATAATTGTTAATGGTGATGGCTGGGGGAGTGATCACATCTTGTCTCATGATGTTTGTCTTTCTCAAACTGATTGTCAGTCCGAAGTCCATGCATGCCTTTGTAAAGCGGTTCATGAATTTGTGTAGCTCGTTTTCAGTGTGCGTGATGACTGCTGCATCATCCGCAAAGAGAAGGTCTCTAACGAGGGCCAGGCGGACGTTGGTATTAGCTTTTAGGCGAGACAACTTGAATAGTTTTCCGTCAAATCAAGTGTGCATGTACACTCACTCTGTCGAAGATCCAAAGGCGTGCTTTAGCATAGGGGCAAAGAATATCCCAAAGAGGGTTGGGGCGAGGACGCAACCTTGTTTGACGCCACTGGTAACGTTAAACATCTCGGAAGTAGAACCACAAACAGGATTGTACCTCACATATCATCGTGGAAAGACCTGATTACGCTGCAGAGCTTTGGGGGATCCTATCGTCGGTAGGATCTTGAACAGTTCATCCCTGCTCACAAGGTCGCAAGCTTTGGTGAGATCGATGAAGGCAATGTACATCGGTTTCTTCTGTTTCCTGCATTTCTCCTGTGACTGTCGAAACGAAAAAAATCATGTCACCAGTTGATCTATTTGCTCTGAAGCCACACTGGGATTCGTGGTAGACTCTCTCAGCGAGTATGTGTAGCCTGTTCAGAATGACATGAGCAAACAACTTGCCAACTACGCTCAGGAGTGAGATGCTTCTGTAATTGTTAGAATCACTCCTGTCTCATTTGTTCTTGTATAGTGTGTCGATGTTGGCATCCCTCATGTCTTGAGGCATGGCCCCTTCACTCCAGCACTGACAAAGAAGTGTTGGGGTTTGAGTAGAGTGCTCTTGCCGGAATTGATGATTTCGGGTGGAATTCCATCGCCTCCAGGTGCTTTCCCACTGGAGAGGTTGTCAATAGCCTTCCAGAGTTCATCTATTGTTGGTTCCTCGTCCAGCTCTGTTAGAATAGGCAGACATTCTATGCCATCCATGACTGAGCTAGTGACAGCATTCTCTCTTGAATATAATTCTGAGTAGTACTCTGCCCACCTCTCCATTAGCTTTTTCCTGTCATGGATGGGCTCGCCTGTGGAGGACCTCAAGGAGACTTTCTTGCTCTAAGTAGGGCCTAAGGTTTTATCGATGCCATCATACATGGCCCCAGTGTGGCCCGTATCAGCTGACCTATGGATATCCTTGCATGTATGGCGCCAGTATTCGTTCGTACGGCGCCTAGCAGTCTGCTGGACTTTGCTTCTGGATGTTCGGAGTACCTGGTGGATTGCTTGGCTGGGTGAGCGCTTGTGTTCTTCAAGGGCTGAACGCTTGGCCTCGATAATTGGAGTCATCACTCTGCAGTTAGCCTGGAACCAATCATTTGTCTTCCTTGACTTCTTTTTTCCAAAGACTGTGAATGCAGTATTTTGTAATCTGTCGCGTAGATGGTCCCATGTCTGAGTGGCAGTGTCAACTGGTAGACTGTTGTTCAGTGCATCCTCCAGTACATCGGACTGCCTTCGGGACTCCGTCTCCGGATATGCTGTCAGGGTTTTCTGCCTAAACCTTTTCCGTGAGTGGGTATAGCCGCAAGGCAGCGGAGGTTTGGAATAAGAGTTTCCCTTCTCCTAGACAGGCGACCAGTCAAGGTTAACGAGCCCCATCTGCCCGAAGCGTCTGGTTTTAAGGCGCCGTGTATACGTTTTTGCCCCTTCTCCTGTCAGTAAAGAACAATTCCGACTCGTGAAGGCCAGGACCTGGACTCGGCTGTCAGAGGCTTTCCGAGACGCACACCGTCGGGGCACATAATAGGTAGTGAGAGCTTATCCTCACAACAACGCAGTCTTGGAGTCATGTATACCTAATAGATTATGTAAAACGAATAGGTAGCATATACAAGAATCCCGGAGAGGTTCAATAAAACAGATCTATACTCAAATTCCAGAAAATACTATATTATTGTTAAAGTATTTTGTCAATGATGATATGACACATTTTTATACTATTGCAATTTATCCTAAGCAAACAGTGTGAATCACTTGTTTTCCAGAGGAAGTTTCACAACTGAAAGGAGACCCGAAGAAAGAAAATGATGAAGCGGATGCAATGAAAACAAAATTAGAAGGTACTTTACATGTAATATATGTTAGAACGTGCGGTCATTTCGTTAAAAAGACTTTGATAATACTACGCCGTTGTCATGTAATATGGACTTAATCACATACGACAATCAACAGATACGGTCATATTCGTCATAGCAATCATCTTCTAATTACATAGACGATTTGGTTACCCAAAAATGTTGTTAATATAAAACTGAAATTACAAAGCTTTACGAGCTGTGCAGTTTCCACTGGTGTTACAATTGTTAATCAAGTTACTAATCTCACGATGAACGAAGCGAATCTTCTCGGAACACAATTTCATTATTCACTTTCTAACAGATAATATACAATCTGTAACATCGGAAAAAGGATTTCGTGTGAATCAGATCTTACACATTAAAAAAATATTTTCTAGACTGAGAGCATATACAATCACCTCTGAAAATTGCACATGTTTACTGCTGTTCAAATATGACGATGGTATTATTGTGCACACAATACATAACGCAAAGTGTCTGGTTGCCATTTTGATCCATCCGCAACTGTTGATTTGCTATCAGTCCAAAGAATAGTGATACATGCTACAAACCTTCCAACGGCCACAATACTGTTACAGTAAATTGAAGAAGCAAGTGAATGTATAACTACAAATACTGAGGATGCGTCGCAGGCAACGCGTGTGAAATGATTTCATTCGATTCTCCGAAGTGGAGTACAGCGTCCAGGACTCACAGCCGTACAGAAATGTACTCAACACGCAGGCAGTGTTCACTGTCACCTTTGTGTGCTTTGTCAGTTTGTGTGCTCCGTCACCATTTTAATGTGTTGTTCCACACTCTCATTGTAAGCCGGGCAAGTGTTGAAGCTGCTCTCCCAATCCTTCTGCTGATATCTGCTTCTAAGGAGAGGTTTTCGGAAATAGTGGACCCGAGGTAGGCGAAGAGGTGGAGGACCTCTAGCTCATAATTGTTAATGGTGATGGCTGGGGGAGTGATCACATCTTGTCTCATGATGTTTGTCTTTCTCAAACTGATTGTCAGTCCGAAGTCCATGCATGCCTTTGTAAAGCGGTTCATGAATTTGTGTAGCTCGTTTTCAGTGTGCGTGATGACTGCTGCATCATCCGCAAAGAGAAGGTCTCTAACGAGGGCCAGGCGGACGTTGGTATTAGCTTTTAGGCGAGACAACTTGAATAGTTTTCCGTCAAATCAAGTGTGCATGTACACTCACTCTGTCGAAGATCCAAAGGCGTGCTTTAGCATACGGGCAAAGAATATCCCAAAGAGGGTTGGGGCGAGGACGCAACCTTGTTTGACGCCACTGGTAACGTTAAACATCTCGGAAGTAGAACCGTCATACAGGATTGTACCTCTCATATCATCGTGGAAAGACCTGATTACGCTGCAGAGCTTTGGGGGATCCTATCGTCGGTAGGATCTTGAACAATTCATCCCTGCTCACAAGGTCGCAAGCTTTGGTGAGATCGATGAAGGCAATGTACATCGGTTTCTTCTGTTTCCTGCATTTCTCCTGTGACTGTCGAAACGAAAAAAATCATGTCACCAGTTGATCTATTTGCTCTGAAGCCACACTGGGATTCGTGGTAGACTCTCTCAGCGAGTATGTGTAGCCTGTTCAGAATGACATGAGCAAACAACTTGCCAACTACGCTCAGGAGTGAGATGCTTCTGTAATTGTTAGAATCACTCCTGTCTCATTTGTTCTTGTATAGTGTGTCGATGTTGGCATCCCTCATGTCTTGAGGCATGGCCCCTTCACTCCAGCACTGACAAAGAAGTGTTGGGGTTTGAGTAGAGTGCTCTTGCCGGAATTGATGATTTCGGGTGGAATTCCATCGCCTCCAGGTGCTTTCCCACTGGAGAGGTTGTCAATAGCCTTCCTGAGTTCATCTATTGTTGGTTCCTCGTCCAGCTCTGTTAGAATAGGCAGACATTCTATGCCATCCATGACTGAGCTAGTGACAGCATTCTCTCTTGAATATAATTCTGAGTAGTACTCTGCCCACCTCTCCATTAGCTTTTTCCTGTCATGGATGGGCTCGCCTGTGGAGGACCTCAAGGAGACTTTCTTGCTCTAAGTAGGGCCTAAGGTTTTATCGATGCCATCATACATGGCCCCAGTGTGGCCCGTATCAGCTGACCTATGGATATCCTTGCATGTATGGCGCCAGTATTCGTTCGTACGGCGCCTAGCAGTCTGCTGGACTTTGCTTCTGGATGTTCGGAGTACCTGGTGGATTGCTTGGCTGGGTGAGCGCTTGTGTTCTTCAAGGGCTGAACGCTTGGCCTCGATAATTGGAGTCATCACTCTGCAGTTAGCCTGGAACCAATCATTTGTCTTCCTTGACTTCTTTTTTCCAAAGACTGTGAATGCAGTATTTTGTAATCTGTCGCGTAGATGGTCCCATGTCTGAGTGGCAGTGTCAACTGGTAGACTGTTGTTCAGTGCATCCTCCAGTACATCGGACTGCCTTCGGGACTCCGTCTCCGGATATGCTGTCAGGGTTTTCTGCCTAAACCTTTTCCGTGAGTGGGTATAGCCGCAAGGCAGCGGAGGTTTGGAATAAGAGTTTCCCTTCTCCTAGACAGGCGACCAGTCAAGGTTAACGAGCCCCATCTGCCCGAAGCGTCTGGTTTTAAGGCGCCGTGTATACGTTTTTGCCCCTTCTCCTGTCAGTAAAGAACAATTCCGACTCGTGAAGGCCAGGACCTGGACTCGGCTGTCAGAGGCTTTCCGAGACGCACACCGTCGGGGCACTTAATAGGTAGTGAGAGCTTATCCTCACAACAACGCAGTCTTGGAGTCATGTATACCTAATAGATTATGTAAAACGAATAGGTAGCATATACAAGAATCCCGGAGAGGTTCAATAAAACAGATCTATACTCAAATTCCAGAAAATACTATATTATTGTTAAAGTATTTTGTCAATGATGATATGACACATTTTTATACTATTGCAATTTATCCTAAGCAAACAGTGTGAATCACTTGTTTTCCAGAGGAAGTTTCACAACTGAAAGGAGACCCGAAGAAAGAAAATGATGAAGCGGATGCAATGAAAACAAAATTAGAAGGTACTTTACATGTAATATATGTTAGAACGTGCGGTCATTTCGTTAAAAAGACTTTGATAATACTACGCCGTTGTCATGTAATATGGACTTAATCACATACGACAATCAACAGATACGGTCATATTCGTCATAGCAATCATCTTCTAATTACATAGACGATTTGGTTACCCAAAAATGTTGTTAATATAAAACTGAAATTACAAAGCTTTACGAGCTGTGCAGTTTCCACTGGTGTTACAATTGTTAATCAAGTTACTAATCTCACGATGAACGAAGCGAATCTTCTCGGAACACAATTTCATTATTCACTTTCTAACAGATAATATACAATCTGTAACATCGGAAAAAGGATTTCGTGTGAATCAGATCTTACACATTAAAAAAATATTTTCTAGACTGAGAGCATATACAATCACCTCTGAAAATTGCACATGTTTACTGCTGTTCAAATATGACGATGGTATTATTGTGCACACAATACATAACGCAAAGTGTCTGGTTGCCATTTTGATCCATCCGCAACTGTTGATTTGCTATCAGTCCAAAGAATAGTGATACATGCTACAAACCTTCCAACGGCCACAATACTGTTACAGTAAATTGAAGAAGCAAGTGAATGTATAACTACAAATACTGAGGATGCGTCGCAGGCAACGCGTGTGAAATGATTTCATTCGATTCTCCGAAGTGGAGTACAGCGTCCAGGACTCACAGCCGTACAGAAATGTACTCAACACGCAGGCAGTGTTCACTGTCACCTTTGTGTGCTTTGTCAGTTTGTGTGCTCCGTCACCATTTTAATGTGTTGTTCCACACTCTCATTGTAAGCCGGGCAAGTGTTGAAGCTGCTCTCCCAATCCTTCTGCTGATATCTGCTTCTAAGGAGAGGTTTTCGGAAATAGTGGACCCGAGGTAGGCGAAGAGGTGGAGGACCTCTAGCTCATAATTGTTAATGGTGATGGCTGGGGGAGTGATCACATCTTGTCTCATGATGTTTGTCTTTCTCAAACTGATTGTCAGTCCGAAGTCCATGCATGCCTTTGTAAAGCGGTTCATGAATTTGTGTAGCTCGTTTTCAGTGTGCGTGATGACTGCTGCATCATCCGCAAAGAGAAGGTCTCTAACGAGGGCCAGGCGGACGTTGGTATTAGCTTTTAGGCGAGACAACTTGAATAGTTTTCCGTCAAATCAAGTGTGCATGTACACTCACTCTGTCGAAGATCCAAAGGCGTGCTTTAGCATACGGGCAAAGAATATCCCAAAGAGGGTTGGGGCGAGGACGCAACCTTGTTTGACGCCACTGGTAACGTTAAACATCTCGGAAGTAGAACCGTCATACAGGATTGTACCTCTCATATCATCGTGGAAAGACCTGATTACGCTGCAGAGCTTTGGGGGATCCTATCGTCGGTAGGATCTTGAACAATTCATCCCTGCTCACAAGGTCGCAAGCTTTGGTGAGATCGATGAAGGCAATGTACATCGGTTTCTTCTGTTTCCTGCATTTCTCCTGTGACTGTCGAAACGAAAAAATCATGTCACTAGTTGATCTATTTGCTCTGAAGCCACACCGGGATTCGTGGTAGACTCTCTCAGCGAGTATGTGTAGTCTGTTCAGAATGACACGAGCAAGCAACTTGCCAACTACGCTCAGGAGTGAGATGCTTCTGTAATTGTTAGAAGCACTCCTGTCTCATTTGTTCTTGTATAGTGTGTCGATGTTGGCATCACTCATGTCTTGAGGCATGGCCCCTTCACTCCAGCACTGACAAAGAAGTACGTGTTGGGGTTTGAGTAGAGTGCTCTTGCCGCAATTGATGATTTCGGGTGGAATTCCATCGCCTCCAGGTGCTTTCCCACTGGAGAGGTTGTCAATAGCCTTGCTGACTTCATCTATTGTTGGTTCCTCGTCCAGCTCTGTTAGAATGGGCAGACATTCTATGCCATCCATGACTGAGCTAGTGACAGCATTCTCTCTTGAGTATAATTCTGAGTAGTACTCTGCCCACTTCTCCATTAGCTTTTTCCTGTCATGGATGGGCTCGCCTGTGGAGGACCTCAAGGAGACTTTCTTGCTCTAAGTAGGGCCTAAGGGTTTCTCGATGCCATCATACATGGCCCCAGTGTGGCCCGTATCAGCTGACCTATGGATATCCTTGCATGTATGGCGACAGTGTTCGTTCGTACGGCGCCTAGCAGTCTGCTGGACTTTGCTTCTGGATGGTCGGAGTACCTGGAGGATTGCTTGGCTGGGTGAGCGCTTGTGTTCTTCAAGGGCTGAACGCTTGGCCTCGATAATTGGAGTCATCACACTGCAGTTAGCCTCGAACCAATCATTTGTCTTCCTTGACTTCTTCTTTCCAAAGACTGTGAATGCAGTATTTTGTAATCTGTCGCGTAGATGGTCCCATGTCTGAGTGGCAGTGTCAAGTGGTAGACTGTTGTTCAGTTCATCCTCCAGTACATCGGACTGCCTTCGGGACTCCGTCTCCGGATATGCTGTCAGGGTGTTCTGCCTAAACCTTTTCCGTGAGTGGGTATAGCCGCAAGGCAGCGGAGGTTTGGAATAAGAGTTTCCCTTCTCCTAGACGGACGACCAGTCAAGGTTAACGAGCCCCATCTGCCCGAAGCGTCTGGTTTTAAAGCGCCGTGTATACGTTTTTGCCTCTTCTCCTGTCAGTAAAGAACAATTCCGCCTCGTGAAGGCCAGGACCTGGACTCGGCTGTCAGAGGCTTTCCGAGACGCACACCGTCGGGGCACTTAATAGGTAGTGAGAGCTTATCCTCACAACAACGCAGTCTTGGAGTCATGTATACCTAATAGATTATGTAAAACGAATAGGTAGCATATACAAGAATCCCGGAGAGGTTCAATAAACCAGATCTATATTCAAATTCCAGAAAATACTATATTATTGTTAATGTATTTTGTCAATGACGATATGACACATTTTTATACTATTGCAATTTATCCTAAGCAAACAGTGTGAATCACTTGTTTTCCAGAGGAAGTTTCACAACTGAAAGGAGACCCGAAGAAAGAAAATGATGAAGCAGATGCAATGAAAACAAAATTAGAAGGTACTTTACATGTAATATATGTTAGAACGTGCGGTCATTTCGTTAAAAAGACGTTGATAATACTACGCCGTTGTCATGTAATATGGACATAATCACATACGACAATCAACAGATACGGTCATATTCGTCATATCAACCATCTTCTAATTACATAGACGATTTGGCTACCAAAAATGTTGTTAATATAAAACTGAAATTACAAAGCTTTACGAGCTGTGCAGTTTCCACTGGTGTTACAATTGTTAATCAAGTTACTAATCTCACGATGAATGAAGCGAATCTTCTCGGAACACAATTTCATTATTCACTTTCTAACAGATAATATACAATCTGTAACATCGGAAAACGGATTTCGTGTGAATCAGATCTTACACATTAACAAAATATTTTCTAGACTGAGAGCATATACAATCACCTCTGAAAATTGCACTTGTTTACTGCTGTTCAAATATGACGATGGTATTATTGTGCACACAATACATAACGCAAAGTGTCTGGTTGCCATTTTGATCCATCCGTAACTGTTGATTTGCTATCAGTCCAAAGAACAGTGATACATGCTACAAACCTTCCAACGGCCACACTACTGTTACAGTAAATTAAAGAAGCAAGTGAGTGTATAACTACAAATACTGAGGATGCGTCGCAGGCAACGCGTGTGAAATGAGTTCATTCGATTCTCCGAAGTGGAGTACAGCGTCCAGGGCTAACTGCCTTACAGAAGTGTACTCAACACGCAGGCAGTGTTCACTGTCACCTTTGTGTGCTTTGTCAGTTTTGTGTGCTCCGTCAGCATTTTACTTTCGTGTACTACTCTACTCGGTAC